>CAUYTI010112396.1:0-15254 GCA_963575145.1 Galago senegalensis
TGATGACAAGCTTCCCGTTCTTAGCCTTGACTGTGCCATGGGTGGAATCATACTGGAACATGTAAACCATGTAGTTGAGGTCAATGAAGGGGTCATTGATGGCGACAACTTCTACTTTGCCAGAGTTAAAAGCAGCCCCGGTGACCAGGTGCCCAATATGACCAAAGCTATTTATTCCGACTTTCACCTTCACCATGGTGCCTCGGGGATGTGGCTGGTGCTGCACTAGAAGAAGCAGCTGTCTGACAAACAGGAGAACCAGAGAGCCAAGTTACTTAGCTTTGACTGCGAGTTCACCTGGAGTCCTGAGACGTCTTTCCCTGTGTGAAACACTTTGAGGGGAGTGACAGTGGCTCAGGTGCCATCCCCACAGCAATCTTCTGGGAGTGAGAGTGCCGCCATAGGACAGAGAAACATGGGTGGCACCTATGGCTCAAAAGGATAGGGCACTGGCCCCATATGCCTGAGGTGCTGGGTTCAAACCCAGCCCTGGCCAAAAAAAAGAGACAAACACCCACATTTGAAACAGGAATAAAAAGGTGGCTTAACCTTTGCACTTTGGTCACATAAATTCTCTATCACTCTGTATATTATGGATTAGAAGATCAAAGATGGGACTTCACAAAAATTTGTCATTAAGGATCTCTGTTGGGAAGGTTAGAGAAACAGAGGGGTCCTTCAGTAAAGACGGATCTTTATCATCTACAAACTCAATCTTGTGTCTTTTAAATAGTCTGAATTCGTCTCCGTCGTTTGTGACTAGGAAGCACCTTACACCTGCCGACCATTCCTGTTTGTAAGCTTTTTCAGGGCCCAGACCATAGGAGCTGACACTGATGCAGGACTCCGTGTGCTAGGTGCTGTTTTAACCAGTGAACACATCTTAACTGATTTAGTCCTTGCTCTAATCCCATGAGGCAGGTCCTGTGATTATCCCTGGGTCAGGGCCTCCAGAGCCCATGCTCTAGACAAGCTTACTGTTCTCAGCCCTCAGTCACAGTCCCTGCAACACAAGCCAAACACTAACCTCACAGTAGGAAGGAATAAGCCAGCCAAATTTTATAATTTATTGCTCAGAGAAAGAATGTTTGATTGACTATGAAGTTAGCGCATGATGAGATTTATATTGAATGTTTGCAGTCTCATTGGATTACCTCTTCAAGGTTGCCTGGCTGACTCTTTTTGTTTGTTTGTTTTTGAAATAGGGTCTCACTGTCACCTGGGCTAGAGTGGCATCATTATAACTCACTGTATTGTCAAACTCCTGGCCTCAGGCAATTCTCCTGCCTCAGTCTCCTGAGTAGCTAGGACTACAGGTAGAAGCCATGGCCTCCAGCCTCCTGGCTGATTCTTATTGCCTACACCAGGGGTCCTCAAACTTTTTAAACAGGGGGCCAGTTCACTGTCCCTCAGACCATTGGACTATAGTTTAAAAGGACAGGCAGCAGCTAAGCAGGACAGGCAGTGGCGGCAAAAACACCCAGCAGTGGGCCAGATAAATGTCTTCAGTGGGCCACATGTGGCCCGTGGGTCATAGTTTGAGGATGGCTGGCCTACACTGCGAAAAGAGCCTAAAGAAAAGTGGGGGATGATGTTGACATTTGTATTTCATCATCATACAAGGTGCTTTGGGAATTCAAGAGGCAAGGCTGCTGTTGGTTGAATTGGTTTCAGAAGTATCTTTTTATCTTTCAAATCATTAATGGGTAGTTCTACATATATAAAATAAAATGAAACTTAATGGCAGCAAAGAGTTATAAGTCCTATGGTGTTTAACAGGGCACAGAGTTGGGGGACCCAATAATGTGACCCTCAAACTTTAAGGGAATAGCAAGAAAACACCGAAGTCTAAGACCGAAGCCAATATTACCATGTTAATTGAATGAAGTTTATCATTTGCAGAAACCATCCACTGTAAGGGAGAATTTATAAAAGTTTTCATAAGTTTGAATGCACAAGGTAATTGTCATGGAAACTTCAATCTCATTTATAACAAGACTGGATTAGACTCATGCTAAATTAAGTGTACAAGGGCATGCCTCAAGATAGGAATTTGTGTGTGACTTCAACTCTGTTCATGGCTTGTGGGTATGGCTTGTGATGTGTGGGTGGAGGCGTGGCACATTGTGGTTACATGGTGGCTTGTTGTGTGGAAGTGGTGTGGTGGTTTGGTGGTGTGAGTTAACATGTGGTGTGATTGGACCTGGTGTGTGGTTTGATGTGGAGCTGGTGTGGAGTGAGCCTTGACTAGGGGTGAGGTTGCACTTGGGAATTGATTATGGGATGTAGGAGGTAGGAGGCTGGAAAATGCAGGGGTGGGGGAGGGTATGTAGAGTAGATATGGGGTGTGTATGGGTGTGTGTGTGGTATGGTTGTAGCTTAGCTTAGCTTTTGTTTAGATTTTCTTTTGCTCTTTGTTTTGGTCTTTGTTTTTGTCTTTGTTTGGCCTTTGTTTTGTCTTTGTTTCACTCTTTGTTTAAACTTTCTTTGGCTTTTGTTTGGTCTTTCTTTAGCCTTTTGTTTAAACTTTGTGTGGCCTTTTTGTAGTCTTTGTGTAGATTTGTTTTTAAGTGGATCTTGGCGGAGGACCCATCAAAAGCACCTTGTGTGATGAAAACCCAGATCTATAATCTCTCCCTATATATTCTGCATGCATTGAGGTGGCCTCCACACTCAGGGATCTGGTACAGACGTGGAACCTGCTCCACACACCAACCACTATTTGAAGGTAAGTGGAGTCCACTGGTTTTTATTTTGCTTCGTTTTATACTTCAAGTGGCAAGTGTACATTTCTGTATGAACCATTTCATTGTACCCCCTGGAAGACTTGCTGTAATAGCAGTGAAGATGGAGAGGATGTAAAAGCTTGGAGAAAACAAGAACCAAGGACACCAAGTTTACGTGGGCAGATGGCCCTCCTGGAATGCTCCTTCCTGCTCATGTGTGGGGATTGTCTGGGCCTGGGGAGAGGCTCTAAATACCGACTCAGCCCTGTGATCTTTGAGCTAGATCAATGGTGCTATTGGCTTCTTTCCCTCCCTTTTCTTCCTTTGCTCTTTGTTATGATTTAAAAATGAATTTTTCTTCTTATCTAGGAACAACTCGTTCCCTCGCACAGTTGGATTGATGCATGTTGGATACTAACAGAACAGCCAAGCCCAAATCTTCTTAGAATTCTGCTCCCTGCAGACTAGCAACCTTAAGTGGAGAGACATTAATGCTTTGTCTGATACAGAATCCCTTACAAATCACAGGGAGTTTTCGGTGCTGTGGTTGACAGAAAAAGGAAAATTATGCATCAGGGAAATAAAGTAATAAACTTGGCTAGAATATTCGGAGGAAAATGGGAAAAGGGATTTTTAATGTTTTGTTTGAAAAACAGGGAGGCAGAAAACAAACTGCTGTCAGGTGTGCAGATATGCTGCTTTGTGATTATTTAGAATGGCAGGGACGTGTTGGTGAGTGGATTTCAAAAATTGTTTCCAATTTACAGAATAGTTGCAAACAGTACAAAAAAATTCCAGGTGCACCCAGATTACTCAAATGTTAATGTTTTACTCCATTTATCATTTACTTTCTCTCTCTGTATATTTGTCTGAGTCATCTGAGATTAAATTACATAGATCATTAAAATCAGAAAATTAACCTTGAGAAAATGCTATTATTTAATTTGGAGATATCTAGAGTTCATCAATTGTCCTAGGAACCAACTGGAGCCATACCTGAGACAGCCATTGTCTTCCACGACCTCAACAGTTTTGAAGAGGATACACCAGTTATTTTGTTAAATGCCCCTCAATAGGAGTTGGTCTAAAGTTTTCTCATGATTAGACCCAGTTTACACAGTTTTCAAAGAATATGTTTGCATTTTAGATTACACGTATCCAAATTCATACTTGAATCTGATTATACAAACCTTTAATTTAAGGCCTGTTGTAAAAGTTATTAGGATTTTAAATGAGTACCTAAAGACTTTACACACAAAATTATACAAAATTTAAAAATCCAGAGCTTTTACAGATAATTCCCAAGCAATCACCAAAAGTGTGTTAAGTGCTGCCCTTGGATTATAAATGGCAATTATAGTGATATGTATGTGAACTTGATAGGTTTAGAGTGAGGTGTGTAATTTAGGTTCTTTGTGTGTGTTGTACTCATGTCTACTGCTCTATGAGTATTGGTTCCATAAATGTAATAATTTATTTCTAAGAGCAGCCATCCGCTGAAAGCAGATATAGGTCAGTAAAGAGTTGCCCTGGGTAGCCACTCCAGGCTTGCTGGCATCCTGGGTGGGTTCGCAGAGACGTCTGCATTATTGGAGGAGGCGTCCCTCTGGCAAGGTTGTGAAAAGGCTCCTGACCAAAAAGGTTTCCTGCATGTTCCAGCGCTCACATCCCAGCATAGAACTCTCCTCTGATGGGGATGGGGATCAAAACGATGAGATCCTGACCCTGTACCACAAATTTCTTCAACAGAATCTGTGAAGGAGGAACTATTGCCTACATTTTATAGATGGGAAAATCGAGATTCAGAGACTATTTCATGTTTATACATAGCTAGTGAATGGGAGTCCAGAACTCAAACTATGATACAGGCCTGCTGATTTTTTATGGATGACATGCATTATCTTTTTTTTAACTAATATATTGTATACCTTAAAGCCACAACAACTAATATTAAGAAGATGGACTGAAGATAAATTTTACTGTATTTTTATTAAGAGCAATTGAGTTCAATATGGCAAATCCACTTAGACCATCTTTGTGTTTCTTCCTCTTTGTCAGTCTAGCAGGAAGTTATATTTTTACTTGTATAAAGTATTATCTTCTTCTGCTTCTTTTCTTGAGACAGCATCTTACCTGGTGTGCAGTGGTGTGATCATAGCTCACTGCAGCCTTGAACTCCTGGGCCTAGGAGATCTTCCTGCCTCAGCTTCTTGAATAGCTAGAACTACAGGCACATGCTACCATGCTTGGCTAATTTATTTAAAAAAATTTTTTTTTTTAGGATGAAGTCTTTCTATGTTGCCTAGCTTGGTCTTGAGCTCTTGGCCATAAGCTATCCTACCACTTTGGCTTTTTATAGTGGTAGGGTTATGGGCATGAGCCACTGCACCCAGCCATTAGTATGATCTTAAAGTCTTAAGTCATACATTAGTTTCTTATGTAAAAAAAATAAGTTCAGCTAAAACAGCTAAAACCAGATGATATAATCAGCAAATCCACTCCCTAGGTGCAATATGTAGTAATTAATGGTGTCCTGAGAGCAAAGGGACAAGTGAGGGCACCCAGCCAGCCAGTCATTGGTCAGGGGAAGTAAGGGCAGCAGGATCAATATATGAATTACATGTTAAACGTAACAATCTCATTTTTATCCTTTTAGGAAACAATAAATATAAAAGGAGCATCTCATATCCCATCTTCCTTACCTCAGAGAAGCATCCTGGGACCCCTTCTGCCCCTTGTAGGGTATGTGCACCTTGCTTTAAAGGCCACTAGGCTGTCCCATCTACTGCCACGATTCAATCACAACAGGACAGAGTGGATCAACACCAGCTCCTCTTGGTATTTCAGGCTCTGCTTGATGCCCCAAGCCTGGGACATCCCCACTCCAATTCCATTCCCAGCTCCTCCTCTGGTAGGGGCAGAAAGCATACTGGCTATCCCCCTCCTGCACTTGTATCTGTTCAGCTCTCATCACCTGCTACAACCACTCAGTGGAAAAGACCCAGACAGCTAGTGACTACTCATAGAAGGGATCTAACCTGAACTGAGAAGTGTACACTATAGCTCTTCAAAGAAAAAACAGGTGTATGGAAGTATAACTCAATTAAAAGGTCCACCCCCTTGGCTTTAGTAGGACAGAGCTCACTTGTCCACAAAAAGGTTTGGTTCAGATGGATGAGGTTTTCTGGTGTCTTCAAGTTCAGTGGGATTTAGTATAGCTACTATGGAGAACCTTTGTGGTGGTTTCCTCAGAATCACCAAGGTTAACTGCAAACCCGACTCTTCAGACAGTTCTATAGCACGGTGCCTGGGAGAGACAGAACTTTCCTTTGCTTTGTTTGTAAACGGGAGATCTTCTGTTTGGAAGTGGCTCTCAGCATTACTTTTCTGGAGATGGAGACCGACTTCCCAACAGACTTGTTTTATTTTGGAAAAATTACTAAAATGTATTCCTTAGATTTGCAAATATAAAGCATCCATTATTTCTCAGAGAAAACCTGGAAGTCATCAAAAATCTGAATGTGAGACAGTTGATTACCCTATTATATAATCTTTACAGTACAGTGAATGTGCTATGGCTTTCACAGCACTGTTCCCTGGATGAAGTAGATTAAGTGTTGTTGTTTTTCCCTAAACATAGTATTAGGTTAAAAGTTTGGGGTTCTTCATATGATGCTGTTTAACTTTGAAGAACTCAGCTATTGGGAAATGTAGTGTCAGCTATTATGACTGCCTTATCTTGGTCCTGGAAGTCACCCTATAGTTTGATAAAATGTTTTCTATCTAAAGGAATATGAGGACTACTCTAGGGTGGAAAATGAGGTCCCACTTCTCTTATTAATGTAAAAGAATTGGGACCTAGGCCATGGAAGGCTTGGAAGGCCAGGAGAGTCCTGTGGAGGAGGCTAAGCTACTTCCTATAATCTGGAAATCTGTTGTTGCAGTTTGGGTCTTGCTGTTGCTCAGGCTGGTCTTAAACTTGGGAGCTGTAGCAATCCTCCCTCCTTGGCCTCCTAGAGGCTAGGATTACAGGAATGAGCCTTTGAACTCGGCCATATTAATTGGAATTATTCTTTAACGAAGACTATTTCAATTCATTTATTTATTCAGTTATTTATTTATATCAGCAGAGAACCAGTGATATTTATTTTATTCCTTAGTTTATAAAACAGCACAATTTCTATTTATTTTCTTGCTCAAATGGCTTTGGATCTTGGCAGCCCTTTCACATTGGCTCCTGTGCCCTTTGAGGTGCCCTTATCCTCTCTGAGCACTTTTTGATGTGACGATTTGCTCCATGATCAACTTATATTTTCTGTCTCAGTTTCAAATTAACCACATCTTCAATGAGCCATGGTTCCTTTCATTGGCTATCTTACTAGTCCAGCTTGGTATCCAGATGGTTAGAACTCTAAATCTGGGTGTTAGGTGTATTCTTTGTTATTGAGATGTCACTTCTAAGCCCTCTCAGTGGACAGAGAGGGAAGTATATTTGTATATACCAATTTACATATGCACACATCTGGATTTATTCCCATATCTGTGACTCCAATTCAGCACCAAGAGGTTCGTGCTAGCCTTCCTCCTTTCCCTCATCTGTAGCTTCATTTTTTGATAATAAGAAACCTGATTCTCATTACCTATGGTATATTTACTAATTTGCACAATCCTGCTCAGGTAGGATTATCTCCACTATTTTCCAAAGTTACTTCAGTCATCTCTGTTTTACCCCTTCTCTTCAGTGTGGTTTTGTGATTAATTTGATTTATTTATTATGGTCAGATTCACACAGTCTACATTCCATCTTAGCTCCCCCCCCCACATCTTGATTGATTTTTAAGAAAATTTCTTATTCTTTGCCGAAAAGCCACATCTTGTTATATGTCATTTCTTTTTTCTGTTTTCTTTAGCATGTCAATAATGGTAATCTCTGGCTCTACTTTAATTAATCATTTTTTTCTCTTGAATTTGAGTATTCTTTTCCTGTGTCTTCAATATCCTTTATTGTATGCTAGACATTGTAGATAATAGATTGTAGAGATTTTGGGTTATGTTAAATTCCTGGAGAAACATTTTGATCTTGTCAGGTCTTGGTTTTAGGCCTCGATAGGTTAGACCTATTTTATCTTTGCCTTACTCCTAGGAGTGGTCCCTGACCTGGAATGAGATCTTTCTGGGGTATCAACTGAAAGCTTGGGGTGTTTATTAAGATCTTACACTGTTTCCCCAATAATGTGTGAACTCTGATACTTCTGCTTGGTTATCAGCCACGTAGCAGATGTCACTTCTTGGGCTTGCCACAGTCTCATCCTGCAATGATTTGATTTGGATTAGGCCAAGTATGTGAGAGAAATCATATACATTCATGTGCCACATAATGACAGCAGTGATCCCATAAGATTATACTTGATAATGGTAATAAATTACTATGCTACTGGTGTGTATTTACTATACTGTACTTTTTATTGCTGTTTAGAGCAATACTCCTTTTACTTATACACAAAAAAAAATTAACTGTAAAAAGGCCTCCAGCTGGTCCTTTAGGATATATTCCAGAAGAAAGCATTATTATCACAGTAGATGACAGCATTGCCCCTGAAGACCTTCTAATGGGATAAGACGTAGAGATGGAAGACAGTGATATTGATGATCCTGACCCTGACCCTGATCCTTTGTAGGCCTAGGTTAATGCATGTGCTTGTGTCTTAGTTTTAACAGAGATGTTAAAAAAGTAAAAACAAAAGTTTTAAAAAATAGGGGAAAGCTTATAGAATAAGGGTACAAAGAAAGGAACTGCTATTTATTGTTCAGCTATACAATGTGTTTGTGTTTTAAGCTAAGTATTATCACAGTAGAGTCCAAAAGTTAACAAAATTAAAAGTTTGTAAAGCAAAAACATATAGTAAGCTATGAGGTTAATTGGAATACTCAATATATACTGACAGAATATCTGTTATCTTATATATTGTATCTTATATCTTTTGTAATTGCAGAAGTCAAATGTGACATAAATGTTACGATTTTAATATAGTTTTTTTCTTTCTTCAGATGTGTGTACTTTTTTGGCACCCTCCGTAGTTTTATAAATTAGTGTATCCTAAGTGTTTATAAGGTCTACAGTGGTGTACAGTGGTAATGTCCTCGGGGTAGGCCTTCACATTCACTCACTGATTCAACTTCCTGTCCTACAAGCTCCAGCCGTTGTAAATGACTAGTATAGGTGTACTATTTTTTTATACCATATTTTTACTGCATCACTTCTGTATTTAGATTTGTTTAGATTCGCAAATACCATTGTGTTACAATTGTCTACAGTATTTAGGCCAAGTGATACCATATGGCCTAGATGTGTGGTAGGTTATACCTTCTAGGATTATGTAAGTACATTCTATGATGTTTGTGCCATGACAGAATTGCTTATTGACACCTTTCTCAGAAAGTACCCCTGCTCTTTGAGGTGTGACAGAATAATTGAAATCTTAGGAGCCTACAAGCTTTCTTCTTTTAAAAAAAAAGTGATCAATAATGATACAGGTAGTGAAGGATAACAATGCCCTTAGGTAGTGGAGTGACCCATGACTATAGCTTCCCAGTGATTCCCTACTGTCTGCTACCCTCCCCTTGCCCTTCCCGATTCTTATAGTCTTAGCATAGCTTTTACCTCCTAGCTCTTACCTCTGTTCCTTCCTTTCTCTTCTTTGACTTTAAAAAAAATCTTATATAGCAGTTTGAAAAAATCCTCAGACAGAAAACCAGGATGAATGTGGGGTTTGACTCATTTAATTCCTTTCTTTCAAGCATCTTAGCCTTGCAATGATTGCCATTTAATGCCTGAACATAATTCTTTTGTATGTGTTCTTTGGTTTTATTGTTTTCAGTGGGAATTTGAGTTCAATATTTGCCATTATATCATTATTGATCACTTTTTTTTTTTTTTAAAGAAGAAAGCTCGTGGACTCATAAGATTTCAATTATTCTATCAAGCAGGTGGGAAAAGAGTTACAGGCTAGAGATCTTTATCTGACTTGACCTGGAACTCTTACAAAGATTTATATAGTTATGATACAGAGTTTTCAATAGCATCTTTACTATTAGTACAAAAATTATCAACTAAGACAACCAATCAGAATTACAGGTTTCTTTTTGTGGGTATTTTTGTGTCTAGAATTTTCATAATCTTATAAAATCTTTTTACTCAAACAACATTTCCAAGATCTAATATATTTTAAGGAAAAGTGCCATAAACCTCCATATTGCATATGGAAACAAGACTGATGTCCTTTGGAAGTTCCCTATTTAATGACTTATCAAATCTAATTTATAGGGCAGAAAAATCTCTCTCTCTCTCTTTTTTAAAAGAGCAATAGGTGAGAAGGACATTCCTTTAACTCCTTTTCCTGGATGATTTATTTGACTGTGAAGAAGAATTTTCATCTTTTTAAAGCATGAAATGAAGTTTATTGAGGAACAGAAAGATAAGTTTATAGATCAAGAGCAAAAGACGTTCACCATAGACGATACACAGGTCCCTTGTCATAACAACAAGTTTCTGTTGGAAGTTTATCAGTTAATGTTACAAGCAAAAGGGCAGTGCCTGTGGCTCAAAGGGTAGGGCGCCGGCCCCATATGCCAGAGGTGGCAGGTTCAAACCCAGCCCTGGCCAAAAACTGCAAAAAAAAAAAAAAAAAAAATTACAAGCAAAAATCAAGCATGTAGAACTCAAACTTACTAGGAGAAACGGAACTACAATTGCAGATTTTTTTTTTTAATGATAGTGAATTAACTGGACATGTAGCATTTCTTTCTCTGTAATGTTACGGTGATTTTAAAGAGTTGACATGTGGTGTTGTGACAGTATTCTCCTCTTCCTCCCTCAACTGGCAGGTGGCACATAGGTCAAACCTCATAATCCTTTCTAGGACTATGGAAGTGAACCTCCATGTATAACATTTGAATTAACTACCACCTAAGTAGCCCAAACTCTGAATTAACTGGAACATATTGTACTGTTTCACTTTTAGGAAATAAAGAAGCAAATGATACCAAGACAAGCTCCTAACAGAGATCTAATCACCAGATGTGTACGGACAGAAATACAGGTACAAACGACTCTCTTACAGCCTTTTGGGTCTGTATCTAAATTACTGCAAAATGATTACTAGTATTCAGAATGTTTCAGTAGAATGTAGAATTGGCAAAAGACTGGCAATCAAACTTTTGAATAAGAGTTAAACACCTTTCTTAGTACGTCCAGGTGTCTCACAGTATTCTGGACTCGGGGAGTAGAAATGTGAAAAAAATTTTTTCTCTGCCAGTGAAAATTTTCCAGTGAATTATCCACTTTGCTCATCCATCTATTGTCGTTCTATGGCCCTTGTCAATACTTGAAACTACTTCATCAGTCAAATATTGCAAAACTCTAGCATCTTATTCACAACCTTTCTTTCTTTCAACTTGCCTTCAGTACTCTATTATAGCTATTTTTTCATTAGGTGCTTCTTGCTGCCTTCCCCTTCTATCTCCCCACCCATTCATAAGTCCATTCACCTGTCCATTTATCGGTCACCCCTTTCTGCCTTCTGTTTTTTTCATATCACTGATAGCATCTAAGATTCATCACTTTAATTATTCTCTTGCAAATTGTCTGGCACGTTTCAAACTTGGACGAAACTATTTTCTTCATGTCTACACCCAGGCTGCTGAGAACAACAGGAGAAAAACAAAATGTAGCAGATTCCTCTACTACAAATTAATAGTCAGTGATCACAGCTAAGCTCTCAAAACTGCCTGGTAGCCTGGTTCCAAATTTTTACAAAATCTTTCTTAAATCCATCTGTTCTTCTCAAATGTCCAGCTCGCTCCTCCTCAGTTGGTGACCTTGCCTCCATTTCACGGGAGCGGTGGAAGCTATTCAGTGGGAACTTAATACAACCAAATGATTTCCCTCTTCTAACAAAGGCCGACCATGTCACGTGTGCTCTGTAGTCTGTCTCCTCAGGTTTTCCTCAATAGTATTTTTCCCTCTCTTTCTGATTTTATCTCGGTTTCTTCCTCTCTACTAGACCTTATGCGTGCTCTCATTTTTCTTATTGTCATGAACAAATCAGCAAACCAAACAATCATCTACTCCCCCTACCCCCAAATATCCTCTGCAAACCACCTAAGACTCTACCTACCACCTCTCTCCTTCTTCTAGTCCCAAACTTTTAGGGTGAGTTTCCTATATAGTTTCTCTCTCCAGATCTTTAGCTCAAATCTAACTTCTGTTTCAACCACCCCATGGTAACAACTCTTGCTGAAGTCACCAGTTATTTCCATATCACTTAATCAAATGTACTCTTATAGTCCTCATCTTACACCACCTCTCAGAATCATTTTACAGAATTGACCACTTTGACACACTACTTGCCGTTGGTTCCCATGACGTTATCTGCTCCTAGTTTCTCTCCTACCTCTCTAACTCTTTATTTATCCTTTGCCAGTTTCTACCTTAACCTGTAAATTTGGGACTTCTCCAATGCTTGGTCATGGTCTCTTCTCATTCTGCAACTCCACCCACCCTCATAGCTTTAATTGCCACCTACACTCTAACAACTTTCAAATTCTATCTCCAGTCAGACTTCCCTGAAGTGTCCATGTGACGTCTCTATCTAGATGCCTTTAAACACCTCAATTTGAATGCATCTAAAATTGAACTAATGTTTTTGTCTTTTCCCCTATGCCTTCTTTTCCCCAGTAGATATAACTACCACCCCGCTAGTTACTCAAATGATATGCCTTGGATTCACACTTGACCCCTCTGGTTACCACTCCTTATGTGCTATCAGTCACCCAGTCTTGTTGATTCTGCTCTAGTGGTCACCGCCATCATTTATCACACGGCCTCCAGAATAGCATTATAATAGGTCTCCTTTCTTTCATGGGCCTCTTCTTTCCATTTTCCCCAGGGCTATAAAAGTGAGCTTATAAAAGTGCACGTACAATTATGACACATCCCTACTTAATGTCATCAGTGGCTTCCCCTCCCTTCCAGTATTGTGTGATCTACTAAGCATATAGATCAGGTCATAAGTCAATGTATGATTTCCTCTCCAGCCCATTCTGATCCACTTTCCTTCTTACATACAATGCGGTAGCTACACTTGGCTTCACCTAAGTCCTCAAATGCACCCCCACCCCACATATGCACTCAGAGTCCTCCTTCTCTAGGCTGGAATAACACTGACTCACTTGTTGGCTCCTTTCCTCCAAGAAGCCTTCCCTGACATCTTATTCTGGTTACAGTCCTCATTCTATATGAGCTCATTGCCCACTGGACTTTTCCTTCAAGTCACTAACTACAACTCTAAGTAATTACTTCTAAACATGTTACTTGTTTAACATCTGTTCTCTTTGCTAGAATATGCACTCCCTGAGGTCAGAGTCTTTGTTCATGGTCATACTGTCAGGATCTAACATTGTGTTTGGCTCATCATATGTGCTCAACAACTGCTTTTTTGATTCATGACTGATTTCCATATAATATGGTACATATAAAGATGGAGGTATACAGATTGCCAAGTGGAACAAAGAAAGAGAAGTGACATTTCATCTGACCAAGGAATCTACCAGTGTAACTGCTGTTAGGTGACTTGGATGATGGTCTTGGACCTGAAATTTAGGAAAAGGAGGAGCTGCGATGTCTAAAGAAGGGAGAAAGGGAGGCTATAAAGGCTGGGTAAGGCGGTATATGAGGCCTGAGGAGATAGATGCTCTAGGTTGAAAAGCAAAAAGCCACATAAGAAGAGGAACAAGGAAAAAAAGGTGGAGATGGGGCTGCAGGAGACCCCCCACAAGGAGAAGAAATTTCTAGACTCAGATAAGAGTGAGGATGAAGAAGATGACTACCAGCAAAGGTGTGGAAGGGCTCATCGACATTGAGAACGCAAGCCAGGTGACACAGACAACCAAAAAGGTCACACAAGTGGATCTGGATGGGCCAGATGAGCTTTCAAGGATGGAATGAGAAGAAATTGAGGAGCAGAAAGCAAAAGAACATTATATGAGGATGAATTTATCTGGGAAGACAGAGCAAGTGAAGGCTGACCTTGCTTGGCTGGCAATCATTGGGAAATAGTGGAGGAAGCTGCCAGGAAGAAAGAAGAGGACAGGAAAGCAGAAGATGATACCACATTGTCAGGACAATGAATGCAGTTGCTCTCCCTGAATAAATAAGCGTGACCTATGGGAAGAGATGCCAGGAAACTGGGCCATGCCTCCAGGACCTCTGCTGTGTCTTGCTCACCCTGTGCCTGGTGTGGCTAACAGCAGCCCCTCATGGCTAGAAGCTCGCCACAGCCTGAGCTCTTCTCTTCTTCTTGGCACAGAAATTGGGGGGCTGTGGGGGTCCTGGGGGACAGCTGCTATCTTTGAGACAGAAAGATGCAGGGCAGCACTTCATATGTAACCATTTGAAGGTTTTCACTGTTTTAGAATTCAGAACCCTTGGAGGGGGTGCCTAGGAGGTGGGGTAAGAGGAGCTTCCATTTGTCTGGTAGATTGCACATTAGTGGGTGGTTGTGCCAGGAAGTGGCTACTGACAAGTTGTGACAACCAGCCCATGTATGTGGCTTGGGTGCTCCTTCAGAGAGGGGCTGTCATGTGGGAGTCCACACCCTGGGTCTGAGGGTCAAGGCTTGTCCCTGGCCAGTCCTCTGTGTCTGAGGCTGCTTCTTTTTGCCCTACCCCATCCTATTCCCACCTCTCTGGTCAGGGCATGGGCCCATTTTTAACCATACCCACTGATCATTTTGAGAACCTCTGTTGACTGTGCAGCACCCAGGTAAAACATGCTCCACAAATTCAACTTGTATATTTGGCAGATTAAATTTGACATTTATGTAAAAAAATTTTGGGAAATGGGTGGTCAGGAATCCAGTGTTTACTTCAACAGTGTCTCCAGTCCAGCCTCTTTTTCATCTATCTAAGACTGGCATCCTTGGAAAACCCAAGACATCTTAGTAATTATCACCACCTACTAGTTGTAAGAATCAGCCCAGCGGGTAATCTGAGTTCTTTTCTTATGCCCCCTGCTATGACCACAGACCAAATTAGCATTTATTTTTTATAAAATAATGCAATCTAGAAAATTGGTTTCCTTCTTCATCCTTCAAGAAAGAATTATGAGAGGATTTTGTTTAACCCATATGTGTACATTTAAAATCCCATCATTTTCACAGGGAAAAACATATAATCTTGATTTCTTATAGCACAAACACTGGATTAAAAAAGGCAAATGATTATAAATCCAAGCACACATTGAAATAGTAATGCTTAAGTATCACAAGAATGGAGGAAAAAGTATCCAATGTACACACCCCTATTATGAGACTAATCTAAACCTTTCATATGAAAGCTATAACCAAATAGCCTAAGAACATGCAGAGGGGGGAGGGAGAAGGGAGGGGGGAATGGGAGGAGGGAGGGGGTTTGGAGGGATCACTTCTGAGGTTTGTCTTATAGGGGTACAGGTGAATCTTTCTAAGAGTA
>CAUYTI010112397.1:0-11014 GCA_963575145.1 Galago senegalensis
CCCTTATGTTGACCTGCTGACTCTCAGCCCACCCTAATGGAGACCTGCGTAATCTAAGCCCACCCTAATCAAGACCTGCTGACTCTCAGCCCACCCTAATGTAGACCTGCTGACTCTCAGCCCACACTAATGTAGACCTGCCAACTCTCAGCCCACCCTAATCTAGACCTGCTGACTCTCAGCCCACCCTAATGAAGACCTGCTGACTCTCAGCCCACCCTAATGAAGACCTGCTGACTCTCAGCCCACCCTAATCAAGACCTGCTGACTCTCAGCCCACCCTAATCAAGACCTGCTGACTCAATCTACCCTAATCAAGGCCTGCTGACTCAATCTACCCTAATGAAGACCTGCTGACTCTCAGCCCACCCTAATGAAGACCTGCTGACTCTCAGCCCACCCTAATCGAGACCTGCTGACTCTCAGCCCACCCTAATCGAGACCTGCTGACTCTCAGCCCACCCTAATCAAGACCTGCTGACTCAATCTACCCTAATAAGACCTGCTGACTCTCAGCCCACCCTAATCGAGACCTGCCGACTCTCAGCCCACCCTAATCAAGACCTGCTGACTCTCAGCCCACCCTAATGGAGACCTGTCGACTCTCAGCAGTGCTCATTCAATACAGGCTTCTAGTCCTCAGAAGGACTATGCTCTGGGTCAGCTCAATACTCAATATCCTTAAATTTCAACATAAATATTAATGTTTTTCTACCAATGCAGAGAACAGAACACAAGACTTTAATAAATACTTTAAATTCCTCAAAGAAAAACTGGCAGGAATTTGCAATAATCTAATTTTACAATAAAATATTAATTCTAAATAGTATATTTTGAGATGATTTCTCATAGAAATCTATTATAAAGTTCAATATTAAAAATGTCATTAAAACATCAAGATATATTTCTAAATATGCCCTTAATTTTTGAATAAAACTAAGATATTTGCTGACTGTGAACAAATAATCTCTAAATTCCCTCTGAAAATATTAAGATACTTCAGCTATAGAATTAGAAATATGGTTTTGTAAATAAGAATTTAATCCTAAGAGGGGAAAAAATGTATTCAACGCATATATTTTTGCTACTTAAAATAAATGAATATTAGAATGACCAATGTGCTCAAATATAAGAAAATGCTGAAGTAAGTTACGGTGTGCACCACTATAACACCACATAGTAAAGGACGGTGCACCCATTCACTGTAACATCACACAGTAAATTATGGGGTGCCCATTCACTATAACACTATGCTGAAGTAACTTACGGTATGCCCATTCACTATAACACTATGCTGAAGTAACTTCGGTACGCCCATTCACTATAACACAATACAAACACTAAACAAGGAGGCTCACGAGTAACATAACATGACTAAAGCGTTATACTTCCATTCCAAAAAATTATGGAATGAATGAGAATAAAAGGGATGATTTATTATAATCAAGGGATTTTAGCTTTCCCCCCATTTCTTTTTCCGTTATTTTTAGAAATTTTGTTATTGCAATATAAAGAAATGGAGGGAGAAGAAGAAGGAAAAGGAGAAAAATAGCTGTTACCTAGATAAAAGATCATATAAAATTAACTCACCAAAATGAGAAATTCAGGTCAGAACAGAATGGGGTTTCAAAAATGATTAATGTAAGGAATATGTACGGAAAATGTAAGGAATATTTGAAAAAACTCAAATTGCATTCTAAGTGTTACTCCAAAGGACTAAATGATTCATACTGATCAAAAGAGCATCTGAAAAGAAATTTTGCTGATTCTAACACACCTCACTGGTTTTCAGGGTTTCTTTGGAATCTTCTTCAGATTGCTGCTTCTTTTTGGAATTTTCTTCAATATTCCTAAGGGGAAAGAGTCAAATGTAAACTTTTAAACGAATATAAGAAATTTTCAGGGAGGTTAAAAAACGTTTTCCTTTACTATAAACACTCGATCCATAAATACAGAGTTATTACATTTCAATTGCAGTCCTCTGCTTAGTCAACGAAGAACATAATCCCAACTGGGGCATGAACAGCTCTTGGTGCTAAAGAAAAGTAGGTGAAACAATATTCCTGATTTGTTGCTTAAAAATGACTATTTAATGGGCTACAATTACATTTTGAAATTACTACTTTTCAAAATAAAAGTAAAAAGAGGAAAGCAATCTTATTTATTCACATCAATAGGAGTCAGACTTAATAAGAAACCTGAGAGCTGATTCCTCTCACGGAGTTCTACAAATTATTAACTCACTTTATCTTGAAGTCTGTGATAAATTCACACAATCTCAATTTGATATAACAGCAGAATTGTAGCCCATGGTTCACGTGACTTCACAGCCACTGTCTCTGGCTTTCTAATTCTTTAGGAATTAATAATGACAACACGGTGTTAACAAGGCTCAGACTCCGGGTGAAGGGGAAAAGTACGGATACTGCTAAAAAGAACTCTGTAAAATACTGTAGAATGGACACAACAAGTGGTCACTGAACGCCCCAAACAAGAATACGTCCAGGGGACTTCTGCAGGGTCCACACACTCCCCAAACTCTATAGATTATGCATGTGCTTCCTGTGGAGATAGGGTCTAAATACCCCATCAGAGTAAGAAAGATATGGGATTCCAACAAAGGTCAAGACATTACTACTTAGAAAGTAATGGAAAGAATTTTGATACTAAAAACCTTAAGATTCTTCATAAATGTGGTAACTAACACACATGTTCAAGGCATAGAACTCCTCACGGCCATTTTCAGTGCTGTCTTCTGAAAACATCTCAGGAAAGGTTCCAAAGTGAACAAGACCAGACAAAATGTGTACCTTGAATTTTTCCTTCTCTTTTTGCTCAAGGCTACTTTTTTCTCTAAAACCTTCCGTTCTTTAAGGACTTCTTTACTTCTAGGGGTTTTAGGTTCCAAATTCTTTGATGATGGTTCTTCTAAATCCACATTACTCTTGCCTAGGAAAGAAACAATCAATAAAATGAATTTAAGAACTTTGTAAACGGCGCAATATTTATTTTTATTAAGATTTTTCTAATCATTGTAAAAAGGCAACATGGTTTAATATTATTAAGTTGTAATAGAATAAACATAATATTTTAGTTGGAGAAGTCTTTTCTATTTCAAACAACCATACAAGTGTGTGTCTGCAAATTGCATATTATACAGGATTGCTACCTAGGGGAGTGCCATTTTTTTCAATGCAATATTCTAGAAAAATGCTGGACATTTTAATAACAAAACATAGATTCATTCCATTTAATATTACTGACTTGTGTTAACAATCCATTTTCCAGTGGTAATTCATTTAACTATTACTGGAAATTAAACTGCTAGTCAATGACTTGCATAAGCTGATACCTGACAAAATGTCTAACTTAGATATATCAATAAAATAAAAAAGTTACCAAACAAATGAGATTAACAGGTAAGGGAATCTCCCATGTTTGAGAATAGATCTTTTTATTATATATTCACACCTCATAAGTACTATAAGACGATCTAGAAAATAGTGGAATATATAAGATGGTTTGAATATTAAAAGTTAATAATGTCTCCTATACCTTGACTCTTGGCTTTTGAAGACTTTGTCTTTTCAGCTTTCTGTTTTCGCTTTTCTTCAAGTTTCTCTCTATTAATTTGCCTTCTTAAAAGCCTCTCTTCTTTTTCTTTAGCCTGAAACCACAAAACATCCTGCTAGATTAGCCCTCAAAAGCAAAACGCTCTGAAAAATAATGTATAAAACACTGTACAAAACATTTGTACCAACAAAAGTCTTAGTTTGTCCTTCAGATGTTCTCACAAATGGGCTCTACGAGAGTCATACCCTGACACACCCTGCACGTGCGTGCCTGTGTGTAGGTGCGTGCCTGTGTGTAGGTGCATCCTGTGTGTAGGTGCATACGTGTGTTTTATTCTGGAAGCTGTCAGAATAAAAGTTAAGAATTTTCACTCCTTTTCAGAATCCCATTAGTTTAAAACATGAGAAGACTATTATTTTAGGAAAAATTGGTTAAATAAATTGATTATTTCAATTAAAAAGAAAGGCAAGAAAATATCTGTAATCATCAAGTATACACAGTTAGGTCTCCATAGTTTTTCAGTTATTCTTAAAAGAAAAAAGTTGAAATGCAGATTCAAATGACAGGTAGTCCAACAACAAATTTGACTTGCTGGTTATATTCTTGGGACCCTGACTTTGGACTTGGGACTTTCAGCTGTTGTATTTTAAACCAGGGAGAACTCAACAATCATTGTGCTGCTCCCATTCAGTCTAAGGGCTAAACCATCCCAAGCAGATGCCTCACCCCAACCATGCGACCTTTTCAGGAGACAAGCCTGGACAGAGGGCTAGCCACTGTCAGCATCTTGGTGCAGTTCCTACCAACCATTTTTCTATGTAATAATATTTCCTGGCTCAGCACCTGTAGCACAGTTATAGTGCCAGCCATATATACTAAGGGTGGCAGGTTTGAATCTGGCCCAGGCCAGCTGAACAACGATGGCTGCAACAAGAAATAGCTGGGCATTGTGGCAGGCGCCTACAGTCAAGAGAGAGGCAAAAGAATCACTCAAGCCCAAGAGCTGGAGGTCACTGTGAGCTGTGACGCCACAGTACTTTACTTAGGGCAACACAGTGAGACTCTTGTCTCCAAAAAACAAACAAACAAAAATATTTCCTGATCTGGGGATATAAAACTTTAATGTTTCTGAAATTATAAGCCATCGTAAAACTGATGTATACATATGGGGTGGACATGGAGTTCATGTACAATTGAAAAGAGTTCAACACAGTAAACTGCACACAAACTTTATGTCCACCTGTATAAGGAGGTAGCAATTTTCTCTAAAAAGCTGTTAATTTAATGGCATGTTCTCATTGAAAGCATTTTCAGATCCAGGCAACATGTGAACTGCATGTCTCTCTATCTGATGTTAACAGCTACATGCTGCCTCTATGTATGGCCAGATTTACACTTGATTCAAACATTTTCATACTGTGAAACATTTAGACTGTTAATAGTTTTTCACTACTACAAGTTGAACCTCCCCAATCTGAAAATTTGAAATGTTCCAAAATCCAGAAGGTTTTGAGCACTACAAGTGGAAAATTCCAAACTTGACCTGATAGGTGGCAGTCAAAATGTAGTTACAACTTTGTCTCATGCACAAAATTACCAAAAACAAGATAACCTTTGGGCTATGTGTATAAGGTATACAAGAAACATACACGGATTTTAGTTTAGATGTGGGTCCCATCCCCAAGATATCTCCTTATATATATGTAAATATTCCCAAATCCAAAAACTTTCTGGTCCCAACATTCTGGTAAGACACTCCTGTGGTAGTAAGGATGACACAGACACCTCTGTCTGTCGTATCTAAAGGACAGCGTCCCTGCAGGCAGAGCCTGTCTCTGCCTCACATGCACACGATGACACCTTCCCCGCAGACTGTCTAGCTGCCACGTGACGACAGCCCTCCGAGACTTACAATCGACTGTCGCCGCTGCTCCACAGTCAGCTCATCGTCAGAATCACTGTAGTACTTCGAGTAAAGATACGGTTTGTGAACGTATGTATGCCGTGCAGTTTTTGCTTTTCCTTCAATAGAATCATTAGTTTGAGTTTTTGTTTTATTTTGTTTATTCTTCTCTTCATCTAGAAAAAAGCAAATAGAAAGAAGAGTGCTCCTATGAATTACCAATAAAATCAACATTATTCTGTGTAAGTAGTAAAAACTACATCAATGTAGTTTATTTGTAGGTCCAAAAGGAAAAATATCAATATGTGAAATTTTCAGAAATTGGTATTTTTAGAAGCTGTCACCCCTATCTTTATCTCTTAACAATCAGTATCTCACACATATAAGAACGTAATGAAAAATAAGACATTGTAGGTATTTATGCTGTTAAAAGAAAAACTTCAGACAAACTATATTTAACAGAGTTGACGTGAGCAAAGAATGAACCAGGAATCAAGCATCGCTCAGAGGTCGGCCTCAGCAGCGTGAATGGCAGTCTTCCACAAGCTGATCACAAGAGCAGATACATGACCGGGCTGCCTTATTTGGGTATGAACTTAATTAGAGGTTAGTCAGTGGTTTCTGATTAAATTTCTGCTTAAATTTTGTTTTACTATTTACAATGGGCTTCAGTTTGATTGTGAAAGAACCAAAGGCACTGGATCTGTCTCAGTCAAACAGCCTCCAACTACCCCTCCTTCACCCCGTGCTCTCCTGTTTGCCAGTGGACTTGACGTGAATGGTGTACCACTGTTAAACTGAACAAGTTCACTTGAATCGCTACTTTTAAGTAAACCTGAGATGTTAATGACCAGCTCTCAGTTTACCAGTCAGGGGAAAGGCAGGAATCGTGCTTCTGCACAGGTATGCACTAAACCCCTCTGCATTAGGAAAGCAATTTGTTTCCCATTAATACAGCAAGAAGGTTTTCATGTCCTACCACTTAGTACTCTTAAAATAACATCATCTTCTTACTTTTTACATCCCACACATAGAAAACCTATTACTGTCTAGGAAAAAAAAAAAACTTTAGAAGACCCCAAAGCATCAAGAAGTAGAATTTTAGTTAGTGCAGAGAAAGTGCAGTGCTCACAGAATCAGGCACATCCTCCCACGGAGGCAGTGGAGAACTGACCGTGTGAGGGCAGATATGACCACTGGGAAGCGCTACTCGTGCTTTTTTTGGTAGGTAATTTAGTTTCTCACAAAGATGAATAAAAGAATAAAAGCTGAGAGAGGCTGAAACGTACGTCTAAGGGGGTTAAAACTTCTGCTCTTCCTCCTCTACCACTTTCTCCCCAGGTACCCTATCCAGAAGCCAGCAGCAAATTTCCAAGATTGCCATCTTCAGGCAATGGCAAATAAAATTCAGTATTTTTTTTTTTAAAGTCATAAGTAGAATTTAATCATGTGGTAAAAAGCAGTGTAAGACACTGGACAAAAGCACAGACTCATGTCTGAAATCTGCACCGGTGCTGACCAGCTACGTGACTTTGCACAAGACACATCTCGGGGCTTTGTTCCCTCACCTGCACTCACCTCCCAGTGCTGTTCCGGGAGTTGCAGGAGTTACTGCATTGAAAGCTGTTAGCACAGTGCCTGGAACACAGGCAAGTGCTTCGGAAGGGTTAGCTGAAAAGCAAACTATTTTATAAAAAGTTGAGCCTTGTCCAGAAGAGTTCTGGTCTTTAGAATGCCAGGCTTGACTAGAGAGCTTTTGTTTGCCTCAGTATCTTGGGTCAAGCTAAATAGCTAACAATGTAGTTTAGGGTAGGGGCTTTGGGTTGTGTAGTATCAGTTATTCCGAGGGGCTAGAGACTGAGATGAGCCTCGTGTTCAGACCACTCTGACTACATGCTAGAGTCCACTAGGAACGCTGGACACACTGGCTCTGCTAACTTCCCTGGTCTGCAGCTCTCTGTGTCTAGTCAGACTCAACAATGAGGGAGCAAGGCTGTCCATAAATTCAGGTGCTCCCTGTCTGGAGCTTTCCTGGACTCTGCCCTGTGTGCCTCTTCCCTTGGCTGGCTTCATCTGAGTAACTCACACAAAGGCAAACAAAAGTAGCCCAGTCAAGCCTGGCATTGAAAGACCTAGAGATGACCTCCCAGGAATAAGGGCAAAGGCCAGAACTCGTCTGGGGAGGGCTCAATTCTTTATAAAATAGTTTGCTTTCCAGCTAATCCTTCCTAAGCACTTACCTGTGTCGCAGGCACTGTGCTCACGACTTTCGATGTAATAACTTGGCCATGATCAACCATAACGCAAGTGTGCCTGTGCACATTTCAGTGACTTCTGTGAGTCCTTCTACTGAATCGTCCAATCTCAGGGTGGTCTTGGGAACGCTGACCTTCATGCCTAGTGCTGTGAGGGCAGTTTTATGGACCATGCATCCCCTAAACGTCACACACACACAAGCACAAACTTCATAAACATTCTCTCATCTAAATCTCACGGTAACGCTGGGAGGTGAAGTTTAAGAGATGAAGATCCAAGGTTTGTTCAAATTTAGTAACTGACCAAGCTTGCTCAGACAGCCAGCCTTGGAGCTGGGACTCAGAGACAAACCTTTCAGCTACAAAGTCTCTGCTCTTACTGCTGGACCACTCTGTCAGGACACAGCCTTCAGAACAGCTGGGACTCAGAGACAAACCTTCCAGCTACGAAGTCCCCGCTCTTACTGCTGGACCACTCTGTCAGGACACAGCCATCAGAACACACACAGATGCCCTGTGGGAACCACCCCCACCCCGAGGCGTCACTAAGGAGATGCTTACCGTCTGATGCGATCTCTCCCTCTTCCATGCTCTCAGATGCTACAACGTCCTCCTCCGTATCTTCTTCAAATGATGAAAGGTCACTGGTATGGACAGAACTGACCGTGATGTCTGTAAGTCCATCCACATCAGAATCTACCAAAGGGAAATCTTTTCAAGAAGAAAATAAAACAAAATAAATCATCTTGTTATAAGAACATACTCAGAGCTCAATTACTAGATTACATTTAAAACTGTCTGCTTTAAATAGGTCCAAGAAAGTCAACTATCAAATAAGGCAAAGTTGTGTCCAGAAAACACAAAGGCCAACTAGTACCCTAGAAAAACAACCGACCTATTAGTGTACAGTGTAAATGATATAACCAAAAATAAACTTTCAGTTAACGACATATTTACTACCTAATATTTTAAAGGTCAGGTTATACAATAATTAATTAAGATGGCTTGGAATAATGTATGTAAATAAATTACAAGACAAATTTACAAGTTAATTTACTCTGAGTAGACACATTATATGGAAAAGAAACACAGAAATGTAAGTTTTCAGTGTTTGGAGGTATAAGCATCAAATAAATTTATTTGAATTTGAAAGTAAATACTTGCCCTAGAGATCCTTTGACTCTCAAACTACTGTAGGTTTCTGCAAGTGCCTATCTACCTTCTTTTGACTCTTTACTGTAGGTTTCTGTAAGTGTCTATCTACCTCTTTTGACTCTTTAAACTACTGTAGGCTTCTGTAAGTGTCCATCTACCTTCTTTTGACTCTTTAAACTACTTAGGCTTCTGCAAGTGTCTATCTACCTTCTTTAGTCCCTTCGCCAGTCTTCGCCTTGTTACTGCTCTTGTCTGGAGGCAGCTTTGCGCTCTCCCCTTCTTTCTCCTTGGCTTGCTTTTCAGCAGCTTTCTGTGTGTCTTCACTCCGTTTCGAGTACTCCACCTTCCTGTCCACCTTTTCCTTCCTCTCCTTCTTTCTTTCTCCCTTTTCACTGCCATCTGGCTTCTTTTCACCTTTGTCTGTTGACTTGCTTTTTTGCTCACTGCTTTCCGGTTGGACATCCTTATTTAGCACAATTAAATTATTATTCTCCTTTGCATGATTTTTAGTTTCTTCAACTGGACAAGGGAGGTCATTGAGCTCTTCGGCCTTGGGGGCGGTTCCCAGCACCTCCCCTGCAGAGTCAGGTGGCGGCGGCTCCCTATCTGCGGCGAGGTCCTCTGCAGCTCTTTCTCTGTCAGTGCTGGTGTCAGCACTCGGCTGAGATGGGAGCTTTTTGGATGCTCTGTCACTGGGCTTGGCGGTTGATGCCTCTGTGGAGGCCCTGGCAGCATTAGCTTCTTGGTTAAGAGAAGTGATGGTTTCCAGTATTGACATGGCGTCATTGGCTACATTAGCGCTGGGCCCAGGAGCAGGAACACCTTAGAGGAAAGACAAGGTTTAGAATGATCTTGTGCAGAAAGCAAACACCTCACAGAGTCGACACCAATGGCACTGTGACCTTTATGTGATGCACACGCTGTGTGGACCATTTGTGCCCCTGCTTTCATGTTCCAGTCTGAGTCCATACCATCTTCTCCATTCTCTGCCCCTCTCCTATACTCTCCTGGGAAGGGCACCATGAAAGTCTTACAATAGTCTAGTTCCTGGAAAAAGACTCCTTTCTCTAATCACTGTGGTTCTTCATACTATTATGACACACACACATACACACACTCCATTACTAAAATGTGTATTATTTTTATTAATCTAGTAGAAAAAGAAATACTGTGCTACTTGAAGAATCTGGATGATATTTAAAATAAACACAACTTCACTAGAGTGGCCAGACAGAGAAAAGTTTTAAAGGACCAACTGCCCCTAACTCGAGACTCAGTTCAAGAAGAGAGGCAAAGCACCTTGTGTGACGACGGCAGAGTCGGGCTTCTCCTCCTCGGGAGCTGTGCTGCCACTCGCTTCCTCCTTGTGATTTAGTGTGGCCAAAAACTCGTGCACAGCCTTCTCCACCTGGGGTCTAAACGTGTGGTTGATCTTTGGATCCACAACCTGGGAAATAATCCGGTCGATGCCAGACTCCAACATTCCTGATCTGGAACACAAGTGAAAAGATAATTTTATATAATTTACACTGATTACTCTGAAATAAAACGGAATCTGTTATACATGTGTTTAACCTTAAACTGTCCAATCTGTGCACCTGGATATACAAAAGAACAGGCAACGGACTATGAGTTTCAGGCTATAGTGGCATCTAGACACACCACACTACAAACAAGTCTGTCAACTTGACCACCACTGTGCCGCTGGGGGAAATACTGAAACAGACAAAGCAAACGCCCCCGAGGACTAGACACTGTGCACTATCCAGGCTCCAGGCGTGTGGGGGACGCTCATCTCCTCCATGAGGACTAGACACCGTGCACTATCAAGGATGCAGGCGTGTGGGGGACGCTCTTCTCCTGCCTGGGGTCTTTTCACGTTGGTGTATGCTGTGTGCTGGGGTGTGGTGACGCTCATCGACTCCCTGTGGACTAGACAACGTGCACTATCCAGGCTCCAGGCGTGTGGGGGAACGCTCATCTCCTCCCTGTGGACTAGACACCGTGCACTATCCAGGCTCCAGGCGTGTGGGGGACGCTCATCTCCTCCCTGGGGACTAGACACCGTGCACTATCCAGGCTCCAGGCGTGTGGGGGACGCTCATCTCCTCCCTGGGGACTAGACACC
>CAUYTI010112402.1:0-18057 GCA_963575145.1 Galago senegalensis
ACGGCTGCAACCAAAAAATAGCCGGGCGTTGTGGCGGGCGCCTGTGGTCCCAGCTACTTGGGAGGCGGAGGCCAGAGACTCGCTTGAGCCCAGGAGTTGGAGGTTGCTGTGAGCTGTAATGCCACGGCACTCTACCCAGGGTGACAACTTGAGGCTCTGTCTCAAAAAAAAAAAAAAAAAAAGAAAATACTGACACCTGGTTTGGGCCAGGTATATTGTTAGGCACTAGGTGTTTAACAGTGAACAAGACAACATGATCTTGCTTCACAGAAGAGAAAGCAATTAAATGGATGGCTCTACTATAAGGTAAGTAGTACTATCATGGGGAAGTTATAGGGTACTATGGGGAAATGCAGGGAATCAAGAAAAGTGTCCCAAAAAAAAATTGCTTTTAAACAGAGATCCGAAAGATGAGTAAGAGCCAAGCAAAAATGAAAAAACAGAACATTCCAGAAAGCACAAGTATAGAGGCCCAGAAATACGTGAGACCATAAGGGCACATCCTGATCAATTCAAAGCACGGCAAAACTTACTTGGTGGGTGTCTCCACCACCTGGCATACAGGACTCCTACCAGAAACAATATTACGTCGGAAAAAGGAAAACAAACCACCATAAGGAGGAGTCAGGAGACACAACAAACAAGAAAATTAGCACCTTCCACTCCTGTCCCCTGCAAGATTCAGAAATAATAGGACAATTTAAAAGATTTTAAATATATTTAAAATCAATAAAAAGACGGATGTTTCAATACTGCGTACCACATGGCAAGAATAATAAGGAAGAGAACAGAACAAAGAAAAATAAAAATGAAATAGAACTACTAGAAATGAAAAATATGGCCATTGGCACTTAAACCCCAATGTGATACTTCTAGATTTAAAACATTTATCTACGCTTCTTGCCTAAATTGAATTAAAAGATAGTGAGTTATTTTAAAAGGCACAAACCCACAAAGACAAAGAGAACAAGAAGGGTAAAAGCATGCAAACGAAACCTTGAAAAATAAAAAAAAAGGATCTGAAAAGCAAATGAGTAAGTGGTGACTGATTTTAGAGCTCTAACAAATCTAAGCCTACCAGGATGAGGGTGGGAGGAGGCTGGGAGAAGCCAGAAAGAAGCAGCCAGCTCACAGCCAGAACCTAGAAAGTCTCAAGGGCTTAAAGACATGAAATGTTAGCAGAAAAAAACAAACTCTGTAAAATAGCGTAGACAAGTTTATTTCTGCGCTAGTATGAGTGACCAGGGGCCAGAAATCTATACTGAAGAAGCCATGAGCAGGTGGTTCCGAGGCCATCAAGTTACAGTTTGGTTTTACACACTTTAGGGAGGCGGGACTTGCAGGTAAAATCATAAATCAGTACATGGAGGTATACATTTGTTTGGGCAATGAAGGCTGGACATCTCAAAGCAGGCAGGGAATGGTTATAGGTTACAGGTGGGTTTACAGATTCTTTGATTTGTAACTGGTTAAAGAAATAAAGCTTTGTCTAAAGTCTTGGAGTCAGTAGATGAGAAGGCTTGGGTTTGCTATCTGTCACGTGATGCTATTCCAGAGTCAGGTTGAAAAGCAAGCCACATTATACTAGGTTAATAAAAAGTCCACTTAAGGAGATTTTAGGGTTGGTAAGGCCTGCCTTAACCTGTGCCTTGCAGCATGGCCTTAGGTCCTGTTCGTGATATAGTATTTTATCGCCACAAAGTCTGTTTAGTCAGTTTTATGATCTCTTTTAGCATTAATGCTGGTATGATTAAACTCCAGAAGGAGGCATATCTGACCTCCCTTTCCATCATCATTGAGAACTCAAAGTTTTAAGGTGTTTTGGGGGTCCCCTTGGCCTCCCGAGGGACTTATGATTTTGTATTTGTAGAGGGTGTGGTGAAAGTAGTAGGAGGAGTTGAGAGCTGGTGTAAGAGCAGTTAGTCTGCCTCCTACCCCAGCAGAAATCTGGAGATTTACCCTCCGGGGAGGAAAAGGTTGAGGCGTGTGCAGGTGACTAAGTGAGAATCTACTTCTGAGCCTCAAAGCCCCTCCCCACCTGGTTACTGGAACACTGGCAACCACACTTAAAGCACATCCCACCCCATCCCACCCCACCCCCAGGCAAGAAATTGGAGGGTTCCTTTCTGGGATAACTGACCAACACAGGAGAAATACCTCTCAGTTCTGACATTATAGCATCCTCCATTGCAAAAGCTGGCCCACCAACTTAACACTGCACAGTGAAGCCACTCCATAAGGAAGCCCTGCAGAGGTTTCAACCAGCTTTTCTGGGTCTTGCTCTTAAATATAAAAAGAAAGCCAAATTGCTCAACACCTGATGCAAGCCCTGAACCTAAAACTTAAAGACCAGTACAAATATGTAGGAGAATAGGAAGGCTGAGGCAATAAAGATAATGAAGGGATAGAAAAGAAAAAACAAAACATAATTGATAACCTCAGATAAATAAGAGAAAATAACGTAATATATTCAAACAAGAACAAGAAGCTTAATATATTCAAACAAGAACAAGAAACTATAAAGAAAGAAACATTCAGTAAATTTTTAAAAGCTTTTCAGAATATAAAATATGATAATAGAAATAAAAAGTCATTAAGTTTAGAAGATAAAATTAAAAAAATAGAAAATAGGAAACAAAACAATGATATGAAAACTACGATTATAATTATAATTATAGATCCAGGAGGTCCCAACACTACTAAAAAGATTTTGAAAGAGTGGGGAGAATGGAGAGGAAGACATTATCACCACAATGATGCCAGAAAATGTTCCAAAACTGAGGCCCAGGGGTTTGCCTATACCAGGCGTCCTCAAACTACAGCCCGTGGGCCACATACAGCCCGCCTAGGACATTTATCAGACCTGTCGGGGTGTTTTTGCCTCTGCTGCCTGTCCCGCTTAGCAGCCGACTCGTCCTGGGGACCCGCAGTCCAGCCCTCCAATGGTCTGAGGGACAGTGAACCAGCCCCCTGTTTAAAAAGTTTGTGGACCCCTGGTCTATACAGTGAAAAGTTCAACAAAAGGCTAAAAAAATGGATAGAAAGAGGCCCAAATAAAGGCAAATTATTGTAAATTTCAGCACACCAGAAATAAAGAGAAGTTCCTTAAAACTTCAGAGAAAATGACAACAAAAATAAATTAGTGGCTCTGTGCCTGTGGCTCAAGCCGCTAAGGCGCCAGCCACATACACCTAAGGTGGTGGGTTCGAATCCCCAGCCCGGGCCTGCCAAACAACAATGATGGCTGCAACCAAAAAGAAATAGCCGGGCGTTGTGGTGGGCGCCTGTAGTCCCAGCTACTTGGGAGGCTGAGGCAGGAGACTTGCTTGAGCCCAGGAGTTGGAGGTTGCTGTGAGCGTGATGCCATGGCACTCTACCCAGGGGGATAGCTTGAGGCTCTGTCTCAAAAAAATAAATAAATAAATAAATAAATTAGTAATCGCACTTTTAAAAATTGTATATTTATTTCAGATTCATGTGACGGTACAAACAACTAGGTTACAATGTTTGCATTTGTTAGGTAGAGTCCCTCTTGTAGTTGTGTCCTGAACCCAGTAGGTATGCTATATCCCCCTACATTGTGCCCATTAAGTTGGAGCACACCAATTCCCCTTCCACCTCCCCTCCCACATTCCCCTAAACTTGAATTGAGTTTTTATCTTGTGTAGGTGTGTATTAGTTGGTCTACTGGCTTCATATTAGTATTGAGTACAATGTTGATTCTTCCCAGCCAAGAGCATGGTATGTTCTTTCATTTGTTAATGTCTTCTGTTGTTTCTTTTCTTAGGGTTTCATAATTCTCTTTGTAGAGATCCTTCCCCTCTTTTGTTAGGTATATTCCTAGGCATTTCTTTTTGTTTGTTTGATGCTACTGTGAAGGGAACTGTGTCCTTAATTTGCTTCTCAACTTGGCAATTATTGGTGTATACAAAGGCTAGTGATTTGCAAGCATTGATTTTATATCTTGAGACATCACTGTATTTCTTTATCACTTCCAGGAGTCTTGTGATTGAGTGCCTGGGGTTTTCTAAGTATATGAGATATTGGATATTGTTTTTCCATTTTTGTGATATTTTACTAAGAAAAATGTGTTTCATCTCCATCCAGGTTAATACAAAAGATGCAAAGTCCCCAGCTTTTTCATGGCTGAATAGTATCCCATGGTATACATATACCACAGCTTGTTAATCCATTCCTGGGTTGATGGGCATTTAGGTTGTCTTCACATCTTAACAATTATAAATTGAGCTGTGATAAACAATTTAGTGCAAATGTCCTTATGATAAAATGATTTTTTTTTCTTCCAGGTAGATAGATGTCTAGTAACGGGATTGTGGCATCAAATGGGAGGTCTAATTTGAGTTCTTTGAGGATATTTCATACTTCTTTCCAAAGAGGCTATATTAGTTTGCAGTCTCAACAGCAGTGTAAAGTGTTCCCTTCTCTCTACATTCACACTAGCATCTATAGCTTTGGGACTTAGTGATATGGGCTATTCTCACTGCAGTTAGGTGATATTTCATGGTGGTTTTGATTTGCATTTCTCTGATGATTAGGGATGATGAGCATTTTTTCATATGTTTGTTAGCCATTCATCTGTCTTCTTCAGAGAAGATTCTGTTCGTGTCTTTTGCCCAGTTATAGATGGGGTCATTTGCTCTTTTTGTTGTTATTGTTGATTAATTTGAGTTTCTGTAGCTTCTAGTTATCAATCCTTTGTCAGATTCATATCCTGAAAATATCTTTTCCCATTCTGAAGGTTGTCTATTTGCTTTACTTGTGTCCTTAGCTGTGCAGAAACTTTTCAGTTTAATTAAGTCCCATTTATTTATTTTTGTTGTTGCAATTGTCATGGAAGTCATCTTCATAAAATCTTTCCCCAGGCTAACATCAAGAGCTTTTTCTCTGCTAAGATTTTTTTTTTTTTTTGAGACAGAGTCTCGCTATATCACCCTTGGTAAAGTACCGTGGCATCACAGCTCACAACAACCATCAACTCTTAGGCTTAAGTGAGTCTCCTGCCTCAGCCTCCCACACCGCACAGGCACAGGCACCCACCGCAACACCAGCTATTTTTTGTTGCCTTGTCATTGTTGTTCAGCTGGGTTTGAACCTGCCAGCCTCGGTGTATGTGGCTGATGCTGTAACCACTGTGCTACAGGCACTACGCCTTTTATAAGATTTTTATGATTTCATGTCTTAGATTTAAATCATTTATCCATCTTGAGTGAATTTTTGTAAATGGTGAAGGATGCAGGTCCAGTTTAAGTCTTTTATATGTGGTTATCCAGTTCTCCCAGCATCATTTGTAGAATAGGGATTTCTTTCCCCACTGTATACTTTTGTTTGTCTCCAAAAGGGATTCCTTTCCCCATTGTATGCTTTTGTTTGGCTCCTTGAAGATCAGGTGGCAATACAAGACTGGTTTCATCTCTTGGTTTCCTACTCTATTCTGTATGTCTATGTCTCCATTTTTGTGCCAATATCATGTTGTTTTGATCATATGGACTTGTAAGATAACTTGAAGTCTGGTAGTGACACCTCCAGCTTTATTTTTATTACTAAGAATTGCCTTGGCTAGATGGGTTTTTTCTGGTTCCATATAAAACAAAGAACTATTTTTTCCAGTTCTTCAAAGTATGATGTTGGTATTTTAATGGGGATTGCGCTGAATCTTTAGATTGCTTTGGGCAGTATAGACATTTTAACAATGTCAATTCTTCCCAGCCAAGAGCATTTGTTAATGTCTTCTGTTATTTCTTTTCTTAGGGTTTCATAATTCTCTTTGTGGAAGTCCTCCCCCTCTTTTGTTAGGTATATTCCTAAGTATTTCATTTTTTTAAGCTACTATGAAGGGAATTGTGTCCATGATTCGCTTCTCAACTTGGCAATTATTGGTGTATACAAAGGCTAGTGATTTGCAGGCATTGACTTTATATCCTGAGACATCACTGTATTTCTTGATCACTTCCAGGAGTCTCATGATTGAGTGCCTGGGGTTTTCTAAGTATATATAAGATCATATCATCAATGAAGAGTGAGAGTTTGACCTCCTCTGCACCCATTTGGATGCCCTTTATTTCCTTGTCTTACCTGATTGCAGCATTGTCTAGAACTTCTAGAACTATGTTGAATAGTAGTAGCAAAAGTAGACATCTTTGTCTGTTTCCAGCTCTAAATGGATAAGCTTTTAGTTTTACTCCATTCAGTATGATATTGGCTGTGGGTTTGTCATAGATGGCTTCAATCAATTTAAGAAATGTGCCACCTATGCCTAGTAATCCCATTTTTTAAGAAAATAATCCCACATCCAGAAAAAGACTTTTTCGTAGAAAAATGCTCATGAGAGAGAACGTCATTTATGGAAAAGAAAATATGAGAAACAAACTACATGTCCAAATACAAGGAAAATAGTTAGGGAAATGTTGTATACAACAATATAAATTCAGGACCAAAACTCAAACTTATATAAACAGTGTGGTCACAGACATAAAGACCTAAGCATATTCAAATAAACAGAATGGAAATCCACCAAAATGTTAACAGAGAGAGATGTCCACTCCATGTTTGACAACGTGGTTTTTATTATCCTATCCTTTCCGTTACGCACTACTATAAAAGCTAGATACAATTAAAGAAAGCACACAAACAAAGTTAATTCAAGTCACTGAAGAACTAAGCAAAGCAGGCAGAATTTGAGGATAAAGACCTTAGTAGAAGGTCAAAGCACAGAACACTGAAGTAAGCCCTATATTTATTTCCCCTTTCCTGTTCAGGACCATTTGCCAATTTGCCAGAACAGCTTCCTGTGATGTGGGGCACTCTCTTTGGAGTGGGAAAACATAATAGAATTCCAGATTCCCAAGGCACCCTAAACTTGAACAAGAGGGCTCAAGATCTGGAGAACAATGGTACTGCAGAGAGAAAAGCCCAAGCTTCTGCACACAATTTCCCCTGGAGGCATTTGCTGATTCCTAAACACAAGACATAAGAGTGAAGCTTTCTTAGCCAAGCAGAAAGCAGTCACTATGAAGTTAAAAACCTAAGTAGAGATTTCAACAGCCTCGCAGAGGTAGAGAGGCAAAAGTTGGAGTTCAAAGCCTACCAAAGAGGGGCTGTGGCGAATCCCAGGTTTTCAGTTGAGTTCTGGTAAGAGATTATACCCCTAGAAGAAACAGCAAACATATCTGCTAAAACCTATCATCACCATTGCTCACTAAGTCAGGGTAATTAATACCTGTGGGATTATTCATACCATGAATGCCTAAGAAGAAAATTGAATCTCCTTTGCAGAGATAACATCATCTATATCCTTAAATATTTTCATGCATAATATCAGGCACGCTAGTAAATGAATAGACAGATTGGTACAATAAAATAAAAAAATCTAGAATAGATCCAACTATACAGGAAAATTTTGTTTTAATAAAGGCTATCTCAAAATATTGGGGCAAGGATGGACTTTTTAATAAACAACTTGGGGACAAAGGGATAACCCTTTAAAAAATTCAAAAATGGATCTATTCCTCACACCATATAAAATTTTATATATATATATATATACCTTTCTTACACAAAAGGTAGCATACTATATATACGTTATATATATATATATGTAAAGCCAAGTAAAAATGTATATATAGTATGCTACCTTTTATGCAAGAAAGGTAAGAACCCATTCACATACTTTCATGCTAAAAACTATCAGCAAATTAAGAATAGAAGGGAAACATTCTTAATCTGACAAAGTGTTTCTACACAAACCTACAGCAAACATCATATTAACTTGAAATACTGAAAGCTTTCCCTCTAAGATTGAGAAAAAGAAAATATATTTGGTACTACTACTTTTGTTTGACATTACACTAGTGGTACTAGCTTGTGCAATAATGCATGATGAAGAAATGTATGTTTTTCAGGATTGAAAAAGAATAAATAAAACTATCATTACCTGTGCACAAAGAAAATCCAACTACTAACATATAAATTAGTATTCATGATTAATAAGTGAATTTTAAGCAAGGTTGTTGAATTCAAAATCAGTATACAAAAATCAATTGAATTTCTATACACTAGCAAAAATTATCAGAAAATGGAAATTAAAACTACGTCATTTACAACATCATCAAAATCATCCAAATACCTAAGGATGAACATAAAAGATGGATAAGACCTCAGAAAATTATAAACCATTATTGAGAGAACTAATAAAGGAATAGATCGTTTCTATGGGTTGGAAGACTCAATACCATAAAGATGTCAATTCCTCCCAAACTGATTCATATAGTCAATGTGATCTCAGGCCAAATTTCAGCAGGTTTTTAAAGAAAACGGACATGTCATTCTAAAATTGAGGTGGCATTGCAAAGTATTTCTAAAATACTCAAAATTTTGAAGAATTAAAACAAAGTCGGAGAATTATACTATCAGAGTTCAAACTATAGTTATCAAAACAATATGGTGTTGGCACAATAGTTCAGGACTTGTAGATGAACTTATATATGATCACCTGATTTATGATAAGGCTGCCACTAATTCAGTGGGGGAAAAAATGGTCTTTTTAGTAAGTGATCTGGATTTACTATATATTTATATTAAAAAACAGACTGCTGATTATGACTACTACCTCTTACAATCAATCCCAGTGGATCACAGACCTAAATTTTAAAGGTAAAATGATAAGGTTTCTGAAATTGTGGCATTATTATTGCAACCACTAGCTATATGAGACAACACTTAAATTTAAATTAATTAAAATTTAATAAAATTTAAAATTTAGTTTGCACTAGCCACATGTCAAGTGCCAATAGCCAAATGTGGCTTGTGGGCTACCCTTGGGCAGCACAGGTAAAGAACATTTCTACATTGTAGAAAGTTCTACTGGACAGTGCTGCTCTGGAAAATAACATAGGAAAATATCTTCATGGCCCTGAAGGAGGCAAATAATTCGTCAACAGTACCCACGGTCACCAACCATATGGCTAAAGATTGATAAATCAGATATCATTAAGAACTTCTGAATGTCCGAACGGTACCAGTAAGACTACAAATGCAAGCTACAGAACAAGATATAATATTTGTATTATAATACAGACTTGACAAAGGTTCGCATCCAGAATATATATATATATATCTCCCTATCTTCAGTAAGAAAAAGACAATTTTTAAATAGTGAAAAGACGTGAATAGGAACTTCACAAAAGAGGTTATCAAAATGATATGAAAGCATGTGAAAAGGTGTTTGTATTGGTTTGCTACAGCTGCTGTATACGAAATTACTGCAAACTCACAAAAATTTATTATCTCACAGTTCTGGAGGTCCAAAGTGCAAAATCTGTCTCGATGTGTGAAAATCAAGATGTTTCAGGACTGCATTCTTTCTGGGGTTCTAGGGAGAATCTGTTCCTTTGCTTTGCCCACATTCTAGAGCTGTTCATCACGACAGCTTCTTGTCTATCACATCTTCCTCTCTCACTTATAAGGACCTTTAGGATCACGTTGGGCCCACTTGGATAATCTGGAATGATCTCCTCATTCTGGCATCCTCACTTATGAAGTCCCTTTTGTTGTGTAAGGTCACATGTACACAGTTGCAGGGATTAGGGCCTGGTTATCTGCAGAGGGATAGCACTGTGCCTACACATATGCTCTACTTCAGAGATCAGCAGAGAAAAAACACAGAATGCTACTCCCCACCAAGACAGTCAAAATCAAAACTGAAAAAGACAGACAATACCAAGTGTTGACGTGTTGGCCTGAATGTGAAGAAACTAGAACTCTCATACATTACTGATACATTAATTGGTAGGACCACTTGAGGAAACTGGTGATACATCTATTAAAGCTAAGCATGTATATACTTCCTATGATCTAAGTAAATCACACTTGAAAAGCACAAACCCATTGATCCAAAAGACATAACATTCTTAGCATAAGAACATTCAGGGAAGCATTATTTGTAGCAGCCTCAAACTGGAAACAACCCAAATGTCAAGCAGTAAACAGAAAAAATAAATTATACTCACAGAATAGAATACTATACAGCAACACAAAGGATGAACTGATGCTATATGTAACAACATGTGTGAATCTCATAGACCAAAAGTTGAGTCATTAAAACTTACAAAAATATGCACTGTTTGATTCAAGTTTTATAAAGTTTAATACTAGGCAAAACTTAATCTGTATTAACAGAGTTCAGAATAGCAGTTACCTTTGAGAAGGGATGATGACTGGGAATGGTAGGTGAGAGGTTCTTGGACACGTTAATGTTCTATGTCTTGATCTTGGAGGTATTAATAGTTATACAGGTGTATTCGCTTTGCTAAATTCCATCAAGCTGAACGCTGAAAATTTGTGTGCTTTTTAATATACACAGTGGCCATAAAGTTCATGCAATTTAAAATAGTTAACTAAAATAGTTAACTTTATAGCCACCCTGTATATTATATTTCAGTTTAATAGTTTACAAAAATATAAACAAATATTTGGTGTTCAATTATGTATTTTTTCCCTTATGGTCTTAACTTTGAAAATTTTGCTTAATGGACAAATATAGGTATTATAATGGAGGGAAACAACTTTTTAAAAAATACCGGAACTGAGATTCTGTGAGGTTCCCAGCAAATCTAAGTAGAGCATGTAATTTAAACATAGTGTAATGAAAAACACTGGGTTGCTAGACACGCTGAAAATGATGCCCTAGAGTGAACTCACCCTTAAGGTGGTGGAGAAGGAAGAATGTTTTAGAAACTGAAGTTACAAATAGAGAGTGTTAAAGTTTGCCCTCCAATAGTAAAACGTAAAATACAAACTCCACCGATCATTATGAAACCCAAAGTCTTATTGTGTTTATTTCTTGGAAGTTCAGTCTAAAAGTCTCATTCTGTTTTTGATACTCTCTTACTGTCTTAATTTTCAGAAAGCAAATTGAAGACCCTTCTTAGCTAGAAAGTAACAATAAAATGGTACCATCTAGTCAGCATAACAAACCTGGTACAATCAACCACGAAAACTTTTAGGCTATTGTGTACCCAACGTAGAATAACACGTTCTGTCTGAACTGCAAAATAAATTTTAAATATAAACCTACAAAATAAGTTGAGTGATTTTAAAACGTCTGAAGCTGAATAAGAATATCGGGCCTGGAAGGTGAGGGAGGATGTTACTGTGTGCTGCAAAGCACTTGTCCTTCCTTTTCTAAGTTTCTCTTTCTTTAAAGGTATCCTGGTTTTTCCTTTTTCTAGAAGTAGAAGGTCTAATTTAATCCTCTCTATTCCCTTGTGTTTTGCATAAAATAACTAAAGTTCCGTGTGAATCTTTTGCTCAGTATTTAAAGGGAATCTTCTATTCAGAAGCTTCCATTTTATCTATACTCCCAATAGAGCCCTCAAAGAAAAAAATAAAATCACATCTAAACTCCCTTCTATCTTTGTAGGCTTCTCAGGATTATACCAAGGAGGTGATCCCTATCCTCCAGACCAGTAATCCAGCAAGCCGCATATTTGCTATTTAACATGCTCTATATAATTCTGCCCTTTGTCCAAGTAAATTGTCTTTGTCATTGTATAAAATGGCACTGATTCTCAAACTAAAAAGATAATAGGGAAGGTGACCACCCTCTTAAAAGGGATAACAAACAGGGGTCTATTGTTCCCTAGGCTCATCTATTCTCCAAATGATACTTTAAGCTCAACACCCTATCATTTTCCAGGATTTCTTGTAACTATCACTTTGAACTATATGCTATTTTAGTAAACCCCACATTTCTTTCCCCTTCTTCTGGTAATAACTTTTCTCCCCATTTTAGGAATTAATCCCATGTGACTCTGGGAGGACTGCCAATCATAATTCCTTGCACTGGCTAGAAAACCATGATATCCATTCTTGGCTACGGTCATATGTCCAAAGGATGGTCACATGGCTTACAGAAGGCCAATCAGAGTGCCCTTCCCCATGACTTTATAATCTGCTGGAAAAGCTTCTCTGAAGAATTGAGCTGAGAGGCTGGAAACCAGAAGCTGGCCACGGCTTTACCATACTGCCCACTCCCATAACTTAAACAATATCTGCCAGCAAAAGGAGAGAATTAGGCCAACAACCAGAGAGAAACAGCCAAAAGGTGGAGAAGGAGAGAGTCTAAGGTACTGACACTACCACTGAATCCCTTTGGGCTCTGATGTCAGCACCATTCTGGAACTTTCTAGTGACATAAGCTATCAAATTTCTTTGTTTCCTCAGGACAATTGAGTTGGGTCTATTATCCTGAACCAAAGTCTTAAAACACAATAAAACATTGGTGGTGATGTCAATAGCTGCTCATGCCAACTCCTGTGGCCTCCCAGAGGAGTAAGCACATTGTTATGTGGACAGGCTGGTGAACAGTGGCTATGGAACCATGAGAATGGCAGACTGCCAACTGGATCATTCTAGGTCTACAAACTGAGTCCTATCCCAGGACCTGAAAATTATTGATCTACATGTCAACTGAGTTCCTCCTGTGCCACAGTGAAAAGCCAGATGCCAGGCCTTCAGGCCAGACAGCCAGGGTAAGGGGATGTGTTGGGCAGTGAGCCATGAGAAGTCCTGGGCCTCACCATGGCAGGACATTGCTCTGTGCTGAGGGCACAATGTCATGATCATAACCAATCTCTCTTCTTTTCTTTTTTTTTTTTGCAGTTTTTTTTTGGCCGGGGCTGGGTTTGAACCTGCCACCTCCAGCATATTGGGCCAGAGCCCTACTTCTTTGAGCCACAGGCACCACCCAGTAACCAATGTCTTTTCAAGAAAATGATCTCTTCTTCAAGAAACAGATGATGGGCATTCTTGTCTTTGCTTTCAGCAAATCCATCAAGGAAAATAACTGATCTGGACCTAGTACAAGCAGAAATTCTTAGAAGAGGCCTAGGTTTTTCAACTAGGACCCCTCTGAGAGCCACAAATGAATATACCTTGATGAGTGCCCATGTTAGATTCATGTCATTTTTCTTTAGAAAATATCCCTGATTCTCACCATCAGATAACAAGAACTGAGTGACAGCAATCAGCTAAGCAATTAATAAATTATGCAACAAGGGGCTGAGGTGAGAGAAGTCTGCATTTAAATCCTGGCTGGAGTTTTAGCTGGTTGTCTTTGGGCAAACTACTTAAATTCTCTAGGCCTTGCTTTCCTCTTTAGTAAAAAGGGAATAGCAATGTCTACCTCAAGGATTTCTTGTGAGGATTAAATAAGATAATGTATGCAAAGTGCTCAGCAAAATTCCTAGCACATAATAAATTATGAATCAATGAGGTACACACATTTATCTCCTCACTGCATCAACAATGTATGTTATTAGAACTATTGTATAAAAATTAGATAAGTCCTTATTTACATTATGATAGAAATTAAACTAATCACATATGAAATCATTAAGCTGAAAATATGTGAATACTTATTATCTAATATTTTAATGGAATCTATTGCTGTGAGTCTTCTGTAAATAGAGGCATCACCATGAAAGGGACCAAACAGATAAGAAGAAAGTTTATGTTTACTTTTACCCATGAATGCCTTCCTTTCTTAAATTATAAAATTTCCGCATTCCTTTTGGCTTCAAGCAAGTTAAAATTAATCTGATACAAGATCAGCAGAAGTTGTGGAGAATGTCAGTTTCCTACACATACAGTGGCACATCTCTTTCTGGGAGACAGTGTGTCAGTAGCTATCACAATGTAAAAAACACATATTCTTTAACCCTGACCATTCTACTTTTAGAAATATCTGCCACAGAAACACCTATATACTCTAGAACGCATACGTGCACATAAAGATGTCTCCTATGGTACTGCTTGTAATAGTCAACAATCTAAATGTCCATCAGTATGAATGCTGAGACACACTACAGACACTGAGCTGAAACATCACGAGTCTGGAGGTCCTCCCAGTAGCCACAATGTGGGTAAACACGGCCTGAATCATGTTAAGTCAACAGAAATGTACTGAATGTCCTCCCCTTGCCAGGCCTGCTGCTGAGTCAGTGATAATGATGGTGAAAAAGGCAGATTCTGGCCCTACAGCCTGAAGAAGAAAAACAAAAACCAGGTTCCATCTCCTGATCCAGGTAAGTTCTAACAAAATTGTTTTATAACAGCACTGATGGTTTTCAGCTTTTAACTTTAACTAAGATTCCTATAAAAGTCATGCCCACCGGCTGGGCTCCTGTGGCTCAGGTGGCTAGGGTGCCAGCCACATACACCTAAGGTGGCAGGTTCAAATCCAACCCAGGCCTGCCAAACAACAATGACGGCTGCAACCAAAAAGATAGCCGGACATTGTGGCGGGCGCCTGTGGTCCCAGCTGCTTGGGAGGCTGAGGCAGGAGAATTGCTTGAGCCCAGGAGTTGGAGGTTGCTGTGAGCTGTGATGCCATAGCACTCTACCCTGGGGGATAGCTTGAGGCTCTGTCTCAAAAAAAAAAAAAAAAAAAAAAAAGTTATGCCCACCAAAAGCACTGGGGAAGCCGTGTGTGTGAAAAGGAAATCATGGTTTACTTTTACATCATTATAATCATAGTTTCAGTAATTGCCTATGTTATCTTACTGTTGATTTCTCCTGAGTTTTCTGTCAAATAGCTGTAATTTCGTTTTGGTGGTTTGCCAGAAATCAATAAACAATTTTACCCTTTATAATTTTTTCAGTAAATGTCACTGAAAGGAACCTATTTCATCCAGAATTCCTGGAACACCTGGCACATATTCTCAGCCTATAAATCATTTTAAAAAAAACTTAACCAAGCACAAAATTAGGATTAGTAATAATGATTCAGTCTTGTAATCCAAGTATTAATAAAAAGTAGTAATGCTACATAAATTTCTATAAAGTAGTTATAAAGAAGATTAAGATGACTACACTAATAGAAACAATAACTGTTAGATACTTTTTTTTTTTTTGAGACAGAGCCTCAAGCTGTCCCCCTGGGTAGAGTGCCGTGGCATTACAGCTCACAGCAACCTCCAACTCCTGGGCTCAAGCAAGTCTCCTGCCTCCACCTCCCAAGTAGCTGGGACCACAGGTGCCCGCCACAATGCCCGGCTATTTTTTGGTTGCAGCTGTCGTTGTTTGGCGGGTCCAAGCTGGGGATTTGAACCCGCCACCTTAGGTGTACGTGGCAGGCGCCTTAGCCAGTTGAGCCACAGGCGCCGAGCCTGGAGCATTATTTGTAATAGCCAAAAAGTAGAACCCAATCAAAATGTCCACCAACTGACAAACGAATAAATAAAATGTGGTATATCCATTCAATGCAATATTATTCAGTCATAAAAAGGAATGAAGTTGGGGCAGCGCCTGTGGCTCAAAGGAGTATGGTGCTGGCCCCATATGCCAGAGGTGGCGGGTTCAAACTCAGCCTCAGCCAAAAAAAAGGAATGAAGTACTGACACATGCTACAATATGGATAAACCTTGAAAACATTATGCTAAATTTAAGAAGCTGGACCAGGTTAGGCACAGTGGCTTATACCTACAATTTCAGCACTGTGGGAGGCAGAGGCAGGAAGACTGCTTAAAGCCACCAGGAATTCAAGACTTCCATTTCCACACAAAAAAAGAAAAATTAGCCAAGCGTGGTAGCATATGACTGTTGTCCCAGGTACTCAGGAGACTGAGACAGGAGGATTGCTTGAGCCCAGGAGTTTGAGTAACAGTGAGCTACTATGATGCCACAGCACTCTAGCCTAGGTGACAGAATAACACTCTGTCTCAAAAAAAAAAAAACCAAAAGGCCACATAGTGGATAATTTTGTATCATGTCCAGAACAGGCAAATCTATAGAGCAGCAGTTCTCAACCTGTGGGTCGCAACCCACAGAACTGTATTAAAGGGCCGCAGCATTAGGAAGGTTGAGAACCACTGCTATAGAGACAGAAAACAAATTATTACATTTCCACAAAGTTGTTAAAATAAAAAAGAGGTGTGGAATAGAAAAGACTACATTTTACCTTTCATGCTGACACACACAATGGCTGCCACAGTACATATAACAACTGCCAGTAGAATAATGAGACTGATCAAGTAACTGCTGACCAAGTAACTGACTCCATCAGCACAGTCCGGCTTCGCTCTATGCATGAGATACAAAGTCAGAATGCCAATCTCACTGTGGAGAAACAGAAAGGGTTAGAAATGGAATCCAAAGAGCTGCTTTGAAAACACCGTACAAAGAAATAAAAGGCGTTAATATAATATTTTCCAAAACAAGGCAAAGTTCAGTTTGGAACATAATTTTCATTGGTAAAAGATCTAGTGAGTTAACTAAAGAATACAGCTTTTTTTTTTTTTTTTTTTTTTTGTGACAGAGCTTCACTTTGTTGCCCTTGGTAGAGTGCTATGGCATTACAGGTCACAGCAATCTCAAACTCTTGGGCTCAAGCGATTTTCTTGCCTCAGCCTCCCAAGTAGTTGGGACTACGGCATCTGCCACAACACCCAGCTATTTTTAGAAATGAGGTCTCACTCTGACTCAGGCTGGTTTCAAACTCCTGAGCTCAAGCAATCCACCAGCCTTGGCCTCCCAGAGTACTAGGATTACAGGTGTGAGCTACCCCGCCCAACCTGTTTTTTTTTTTTTAATGAGTTTTATTCTTTCTATGCTTATATCACTCTTCTCACTCTGTGCTTGCTATATCCATAGGAGGACATTTATCCATTTAAAGACATGAGCAGGCTCGGCACCTGTAGCTCAACCGGCTAAGGCGCCAGCCATGTACACCTAAGGTGGCGGGTTCGAATCCCCAGCCCGGACCCGCCAAACAACAATGAAGGCTGCAACCAAAAAAAAAAAAAAAAAAGTATCGGTCTCTACAAAAAATAAAAAATTAGCTGGATGTAATGACACACGCCTGTAAGTCCCAGCTACCTAGGAGGCTGAGGCAGGAAGAACACTTGAGCCTAATAGTTTAAGGTTCCAGTGAGCCGTTATATGATTACACCACTGCACTCTACCCCAGCAAAAGGGCAAGACCCACCTCAGGGAAAAAAAAAAGACACATACATTAGCCTAGGCCCACCAATATCACTATCTTCCATATCCAGGTCTTGTCCCACTAGACCAGTGGTTCTCAACCTTCCTAACGCAGCAACCCTTTAATACAGTTCCTCATGTTGTGCTGACCCTCAACAATAAAATTATTTTCGTTGCTACTTCATAACTGTAATTTTGCCACTGTTATGAATCGTAATTTAAATATCTGATATGCAGGATGGTCTCAGGCGACCCCTGTGAAAGGCATGTTCGACCCCCAAAGGGGTCACGACCCACAGGTTGAGAATCGCTGCACTAGACGGTCTTTGGAGGCAATCACATGCACAGAGCTACCATCTCCTATAGTGACCATGTCTACTTCTGGAAAACCTCCGGAGGAACCCACTTGGGGCTGTTTTATAGTTAACTATTTTTATAAGTAGGTGTATACTCTAAAACAATGATTAAAAATACAGTAAATACACAAGTAAAACAGTTGTTTACAATCATCAAGTATGACGCACTGTCCATCACTGCCTGTGCTATACAGCTGACAGCACAGTAGGACTGCACACACCACTATCACCTCAAACACAGGGTAACACACCATGCTGCACATTACAATGGCCAGCTACGATGTCGCTAGGTAATTAAGAATCTTCTGGCTCCATTATGTCATCACAGGACCACAAGTGTATGTATATGGTACAGTCCATCACTGGCCAACACATAATTCCTTGTTAACTATCTCTCATCTTTCACACTTTTACCTTTATGAAGGCAAGAAAAATGTCTTCTTCATCACTGATCCAAAAGAATTAGTAAGATGTCTGGAACAAAGTAGACAATAAAGATCAGCTCAGTTAATGAATATAAAAAGAAACGAGGGAAGATTTTATAAAGTAAATAATAGCTTCAAAAAAGATTTGGGGCTCGGCGCCTATAGCTCAACCGGCTAAGGCGCCAGCCACGTACACCTAAGGTGGCGGGTTCGAATCCCCAGCCCGGACCCACCAAACAACAATGACGGCTGCAACCAAAAAATGGCCAGGCGTTGTG
>CAUYTI010112404.1:0-52641 GCA_963575145.1 Galago senegalensis
CCAGCTACTTGGGAGGCTGAGGCAAGAGACTCGCTTGAGCCCAGGAGTTGGAGGTTGCTGTGAGCTGTAATGCCACGGCACTCTACCCAGGGGGACAGCTTGAGGCTCTGTCTCAAAAAAAAAAAAAAAAAAAAAAAAAAACCAAATCTGACAAAGAGCTAACAACCAGAGTCTACAGACAAACTCAAACTAATCAACACAAAAAAGAGCAAAAAAACCTATTTATCATTGGGCAAGAGACATAAACAGAACCTTCTCCAAAGAAGACAGATGAATGGCCAAGAAACACATGAAAAAATACTCAGATAAATGCAAATCAAAACCACCTTGAGATATTACCTAACCCCAGTGAGAATAGCCCACATCACCAAGTCCCCAAACTACAGATGCTGGCATGGATGTGGAGAGAAGGTAACACTTTTATACTGTTGGCGGAATTAAATACAGACTCTTTGGAAGGCAGTATGAAGAATCCTCAAAAAGATAAAGGTAGACCTTCCATTTGACCCCACAATCCTTTTTCTTGATATCTACGCAGAAAAAAATATCATTTTACCATAAAAACATTTGCTTAGAATGTTTATCGCAGCTCAATTCATAATCGCCAAGATGTGGAATCAACCCAAGTGCCCGTCAACTCATGAGTAGATGAATAAACTGTTGTACACGTGTACATGGAATACTATTTAACCATAAAAAGATGGAGACTTTACATCTTTCGTATTAACCTGAATGGAGTTGAAGATATTTTCCTTAATAAAGTATTACAAGAACGGAAAAGCCACTGAGCCACCGCGGCACATTGCTGCTCTGCGGTGCCGGCGCTGGTGCCGGTCCAGGCTGCCAAGGGGCGGCGGGCGGCCAGGCGCAGAGGGCCAGGTAGCGACAGCCAGTGGTGTGGCCTGCGGGGTTGGCTGGCATGTAGACGCCCCCCAGGCGCCCGCAGCAGTGAATGAGGAAGAGGCAGCTGGGTCTTCATTCCACTTTGCCGTGGAGTCTCACACCCCCTGGAGCCCTGCTGCTGTTTCCTGGACACTCAGGGCAGACAAGCGGGCTGCTGTTTGCTCCTCCAAGCAAGCAAGAGTGTTTCTTCTTCTCCCTCTGGTGATCCCAGGAGCAGCTCCCTGGGACTGAGGCTGCCCATGGAGCTTCTGTGCAGATGCTGCAGATGCTCGGAGCAGGTGTCAGTGTTTTTCTAACTGAAGTTCTCATTTATTGACTATGGAAATGGAACAAGAAAAAATGCCCATAAACAAGGAGATGTGTCCAGATTCAGCCACGTACTGCTGTTCTGCATACCATGGGGACAAGGCCTGGAGCTATGGCCACCCCATCCGGGGCTGGGCCAAGTCCCGCAGCCTGTCCACCTCCCCCCACCCCCCCCCGCCAGAGAGCACCAAGGAGTTCAGGAGGACACGCTCTCTACACGGGCCCTGCCCAGTGACCACCTTTGGCCCAAAGGCCTGCGTGCTGCAGAACCCTCAGATCATCACGCACATTCAGGACCCTGCAAGCCAGCGGCTGGCATGGAGTAAGTCTCCAAAGAGTGTTCTGGTGGTCAAGAAGGTCCACAATGCCAGCCTGCTGCAGCCATTCAAGGAGCTCTGCACATACCTCATGGAGGAGAGCAATGTGGTTGTGTATGTGGAAAAGAAGGTGCTGGAAGACCCTGCCATTGTGAGTGATGAAAACTTGGGGGCAGTGAAGAAGAAATTCTGCACTTTCCGAGAAGATTATGATGACATTTCTAATCAGATAGACCTCATCATCTTTCAGGGAGGGGATGGGACCCTGCTGTATGCATCCTCTCTGTTCCAGGGCAGCGTGCCTCCAGTCATGGCCTTCCACCTCGGCTCCCTGGGCTTCCTGACACCATTCAACTTTGAGGACTTTCAGTCTCAAGTTACCCAGGTGATATAGGGGAATGCAACTGTTGTCCTTCGGAGCTGGCTGAAAGTCAGGGTGGTGAAGGAGCCCAGGGCCAGGAAGGTGCCCATCTACAACGGGCTCAGTGAGAACAGCACACCCACTGCAGGCCTGGATGCAGAGGCCACGCAGCAGGCCATGCAGTACCAGGTCCTGAATGAGGTGGGGACTGACAGATGCCCCTCCTCATATCTGTCCAATGTGGACATCTACATAGACAGATACCTCATCACCACAGTGCAGGGTGACGGAGTGATCATGTCCACTCCGACTGGCAGCACGGCATATACAGCAGCGGCCAGGGCCTCTATGATCCTCCCCAACGTGCCAGCCATTGTGATCACACCCGTCTGCCCCCACTCACTGTCCTTCCAGCCCATCATGGTTCCTGCAGGGGTCGAGCTGAAGATCATGCTGTCACCAGAAACATGGAACACAGCATGGGTGTCCTTTGACAGCCAGAAGAGACAGGAGATCTGCCATGGAGACAGCATCAGCATCACTACCTCTTGCTACCCGCTGCCCTCCATCTGCGTGCAAGACCCCGTGAGTGACTGGTTTGAGAGCCTGGTGCAGTGCCTGCACTGGAATGTGTGCAAGAAGCAGGCCCACTTCCCCGAGGAGGAGGAGGGCGAGGGCGGGTGTGTGGGCTAGGCCGAGCTCCTGTGCAGGCACACTGGCCAGTGCCCCGAACCCTCCCGGGTCTGCATTCCCCTTCCTGCCTTCCCGTGTACCCTCCGGGGACATACCAACCTGTGTGTGCGTGTGAACACGTCTGTCTGTTGTGGTCACAAGCAGCCTCTGTCTATTGTCAGGAAAAGCCTGTATCTGCCTTTGTTGACCAGCTCAGCTGTTCTTTTGTTTTTTTAAAATGTTTTAAATCTGACTCCTTTTTTCACATTTCAAACGGAGCAAAGTGAGAACTGGGCTGAGGACCTTCTGCACAAGGCCTCCCCCCACCCTTGCTGGTCTTGGTGCTGGCTGCCTGCCGGCCCCCCCCACCCCCAGCTCTGTGATTCCACAAGTCAGTCTACTGAATCAGAAGGTCAGGAAGACTTGATCTGTCCTTTGATGTTGAAAATAAATGTCTCCGCCAAGAATATTCTTGAGCTGCGATGCTTCTGCCCTTGGGCCTGCACTTTCTGAAGCTCTTCTAGGGAGGAGCATAGGCAAGCTGCAGCCCAGAGGGGTCTGGATGCCGACTGTGAAGCAGGCTGGCTTTGCTGTGTGGCCCAGCATCCCCGGAGGGCTGTCAGGCATCCTGGGCTGACACACACATTCCTCACACAGCTTCAGCTCCCAGGAAGATGTTTTAAATCCTACATATACTTTTTAGAGATTCTTATAAACCTTATGAAGTGCTTACATACATATTTTCTTGTACACACTTTTACGAAGACCCTGCTGATGTTTACACTATGTCCTGTGTGGTGCTGTCCAGCCTCGCGCAGCCCTGATGGTCCAGGAGAGAGCCATGTTTAAGCCAGACAACTGCAATGAGAATTTTGAGACAAAACAGAGAATACTCCTGTGAGCCCTCTGCAGAGAACCAGGAGTCTCTTGAGAGCATGGTGTGGTGCCTGGGGTACCACACCATGGTACCACATGGGAGCAGCACCCTGGGTGCTGTCCAGCAGGAGTCCCAAGTGCAGGAGGCTGTTTTTGAGTAGCTGCTCTTAGAGGTTTGCCCAAGAAGTCACCTTTTCTCATCATGCAGTGGTGAGAACAGGAGAATGAGGACCCTTTTATGAGGTGCAGCTCAGGCTCTCGGCATCATTGAAGTTGAGTGTCTTAAGACACTGAGTACGATTCTGGGCAATACCAAGTGGCAGAGGGGCTGCCCATGACTCTGAGTACCAGCAGGACCTCCACCTGCCACCTACAGGCTGAGGGGAAGGGGCCCCAGTACCTCAGCTTTAGGCCCAAAGACAGTGGTATTTGGAATTCCAGTCCCTTATCTAAAAAAAGCAAATGTTAAATTTTGTCCTAAAGCAGCATGAGATTGGAATGATCTAGAAAATTCTGGATTTTTGAAGTGAATCTTAATGTTTCATATTGTTAATATCTTGAAAATGTGTTAAATGTTGAAAGCCTTACTACTATTTTCAGATCCTTTCAATAAACAGACTTGTAAAAAAAAAAAGAATGGAAAAGCAAGCACCCAATATACTAAATATGAATACAAAACCAGTAGATGAACAACTACTAGGGAGGGAAGGGGAGGAAAAAGGAGGGAGTGTAAGAGAGAGGAGTGGTGTGCTCTACCTAATGGTCATAATATAGAGGTATATGGCACACCTCCTGGGTGAAGGGCTCAAGTACAACTTAGACTTTACCAAGAGTGCAAAGAAACTGGAACTCTTGCACATTGGTAGTGAGAATGTAAAATGGTATAGTTGCTATGGAAAATAGTATGGAGGATCCTTGAAAAAATATATAGACTTACCATATATTATCCAGAAATTTACTGCTAGGTATATAACCCAAAGAATTGAAGACAGGGACTTAAAAGGATAACAGTATTTGTACATCCACATTCATAGCAGCAACCAACATAGTGGAGCAACCCAAATGTCCATTAACAGATGGATGGGCAAATATGGTATGTGCATACCAAAGAATACTATTCATTCTTAGAAAGGAAAGACATTCTGAGATAGGCTACAACATGGATGGACCTTAAAGACATTATTCTAAGTGAAATAAGCCAGTCACAAAAACACAACCACCATGACCCTCAGCAGTGCAAAGGTTAGTGACAGGTGCTGATCTCCACCCAGTTGAAAAGTCATGTGTAACTTCTGACTCCCTTAAAATTTAAAGAATAATAGCTTCCTAGTGAGTGGAAGCCTTACTGATAGCACAAACAGTAGATTTATGCATACTTTGAATGTTACATATTTTATGATATGTGCTATAGTAAATTAAGCTAAAGAAAGGAACATTTTATTGAGACTATCATAAGGAAGAGATCGTAAATTCACTATTCCTTAAGTGGAAGTGTTTGTTATATAGTCCTCCTCATTGTCTTCATGTTGGCTGTGGAGGAGGAAGAGGAAGGATTGGTCTTGCTGTCTCAGGGGTGGAACTGGCTGAAGAAAACTGTCTTTAAGGGAATTCACACAGTTTAAACCTGTGCTGTTTAAGGGCTCGCTGTATTGTAGGATTCCAGTTATATGAGGTATCTAAAACAGTCAAACTTATAGAAACTGAGTAGAATAGTGCCTAAGGGCAAAGGAAAGAGGGAAAAATCAGTTGCTGTTCCACAATTACAAAGTTTCTGTTTTCAGGGTCAATAAGCTCTGGGGTCTGCTGCACAAGATTTTGTCTGTACCTAACAATACTGTCTTTTGCCCTTAAAAAATGATTAAGAGGAGCTCAGTATTCTTATTACATTTAAAAAAAAATAAATGAGAAAAAAATGCAATATAACCTAATCATGTGTACACTCAATCTGAAAATTTTTAAAAAACATTCCCCCCTCAAAAAATGAGGTCAGAACATAGAGACAAGTTTCGGAAAGCTTGGTTTTCATAGAGGATAACTTTTCTTCTGTGGGTTTAAAAAAAAAATGAACCTCTTGATTGAAACTCTACCGTTTCAATCCCACTGTACCCACGTAAACAGTTAAGCCCTCTCAGTCTCCTAAATTGAGACAGAATATGAGAATCTTTAGCTTGAGAGCAGAAAGAATGCAAGTTTGTACCATTTGCTTCCAGATTTAAAAAGAGAAAAAGGGTAAAAACGTGAAGACTGTGCTGTCAGTTTGAGACCTGTCCCAAGGCAAGCAGTTCCAATTTTCACCTCAGCTGATCCCTAAGGCGGGGTGCCCTTGGCATCTATCTCCTGAGAATTCCCACTTGTCTGTCTTTCTGAAGAAAAGAGCAGGAAATGCTGGCAGGTCAGTTTGTATCTGTCCCGATAGGGCCCAGTGGCAACTTGAAGTTGGAGATATTCTTGGAGCCAGTCTCGTGGTGCTGAGCTGGTTTTGCTGTGCTCGCACGTACATACCGACATGCATCAGGGTACCTGCTGTTTACTAAATGCTTATTCCATGCAGGTCACTTTTTAAACAGTTCATACAAGTTATTTCATTTTCACAAAAACTTTGTGACACAGGCTACAATAATGGGGAGCACCACTCTCTGTGCCATGTGCCACCTCAGGCAAGCTCTGTCACGTTTATATCCTTGAACTCATTTATTCTTCACAAGTGAGGTACATACTATTATTAGCCCCATGTGTTTTTTGGGTTTTTTTGCAGTTGTCATTGTTGTTTAGCTGGCCTAGGCCAGGTTCGAACCCACCAGCCTTGGTGCATGTGGCCAGCAGTGTAACCACTATGCTACGAGCACCGAGCCTACTATCCCCATGTTATAGACAAGGAAACTGAGGTTAAGAAAAATAGTCAAAGCCACCCAGCTAGTAAGTGAAGACTGATTCGAACCCAGGCAGTCTGGCCCAGAGCTTCCTTTTATGACACCGTCCTCTACTGCCTCTCAGTGCCTGGTGAGTGAAGATTTGCCAAGACGAAACCAAGCTCTGAGCTCTGTTACAGCGCCCAGCTCTGACTCATCAGGGCAATGTGGGGGAGAAAAGGCCCTCACATAGATAACCCCTAAATACGCGCACATGTGCATGCATGCGCACACGCGTGCGCGCACACACACACACAGTCGTCAGGCTGGGCAGAAGAGGGCTTCATACCAAATGTTCTGGACAGGGGAAGACCAGGCTAGTTGAAAGGAATAGGGCAGCCCACGGAGAGTACTGCAGGGATGAACAGAGAGAAGGATCCAGGAGTCCAAAAGGCCCAGCACCAGGGCAGGCCGAGGAACAATGTGCTACAAGGCCTGGGGGCAGCAGAGAACACCAGAAGAGACTAACATTATAAGATTCCAGAAATATGGAGTGTCTAGACAGGCAAACTCATAAGCACAAAGTAGATCAGAGGTTACCAGGAGCCGGGAGGAAGAGAGAAAGGAAGAGTTACTACCTAATGGGTACAGAGTTTCTGTTGGGGGTGATCCTCTTTGTGGGAAATAGTAGTGAAGGTCGGACGAGCCTATGAATGAAAAGATGGCAAATTTTGTGTTATATGTTTGACCACAGTTTTTTTCAGTGGCCCCAGAGATGAAGCCCCAGCCACTGGCAAGGTCTCCAGAGCCCTCTCCTCACTACATGGCCCCTGATGAGACGCCTGCCGCAGAGCCCAGGTACCAGAAGGGAGCCATTTCTTTCCTTCAGGTCCTGACCAGCTACAGCTCTTGCGCTTTGCAATAGAATCAGACTGAAAGGCTCTCTGCCCACATTCCCAACCCCACATGCTCCCAGACCTCCTTCCTGAGCCTCTGGGCTCACGGTCTGGGGCCTCCAAGCTGCCTCGATGCCTTCATCCCCTTGGTCTGTCTGAGCCCAGAGCAGCCCCCTGGCTTAGAAGGGCTACTGCTTTCCCTCTCCCAGCTCACTGCTTCCAGTGCAGCCAGCTCTACAATCTCAGCGTATCTGTTTTCCAAGTCTGTGGATACCAAAGGGCAAACTGTGGTAGCAGCATATGGTATAATTAACGTGGAATGTACTGGGGAGCCGAGGACCCATGGGACAGAGGTCGGATTCTCAAACAACAGCTTTCTGTTGAAGAGGATCTGGGTTCTCCTCTCTCTCTTCCCTCCCAAGAGATTAAAATAATAAACTCTGAGAATTAAAGAAACAAACCTGTTCAGTGTCACACATACCAAGTTGACGCTGGTGCAGGTGCATGGACTTGCAACTGGGGTAGCAGCTGGACCACCCTGTTCTGTATCCATCACCACCCAGGTGTCACGACCACAGAGTCACATTTAACACACACCATCCCAGCGCCACCCAGCCCAGCAAAGCCGTCTGGGGCCCACGCCGTCAGCCCAGACGCAGTCATGTCAGCGGAAAGTGGAATCTATGATTGACAATAAAGTTGTTCACAAGCCCCCTTCCCTGGCATTTAGCAAAGACATTTAGTTTCATGAAGAACCAAATGTGGGAACTGTGCCTGAAAACTTGTTCAGTGTAAAGGGTCTTCAGAAAAAGCTGTTTTCTTAAGTGTAGCTTTGGTAAACAATTGGGATCTATTTCTCACTGGTGAGTGGCATTGATAATGCTCCTATAAGCCTCTCTGTCCTATTAAGCTGAGAGTTCTCTGGGGACAGGGACTGTGTCTTTTTATACCGGAAGCACCACTGCCTGGCACCAAGCAGGGACTCAGTCCACTTTACTGAACTGAATTATCATCACGCAGCAAGGATAAAATGTGCCTTTTCTGAAGTAACCAGGCTCCACGTGTGGCTCCACCATTCTCTGTGAAGGACTTTTGGAGTAATCCCCACAACACCCCAGCATTGATGTTGTAACCCACAAAAAGCACCTCCCAACACATGACACTGAGCCTAGGACTAGTAAATAATATGTCATCTTCAGATTGCCTGCCCTTACAGAGACTGGACAGATACCACCAACCTGAATGTTACCACAGTGAGATCAGAGTAACAAGAAGTACTTGATTTATAGCACAGAAATAAACACTGTACCCCGCACTGCCGCCTAACCCCAAACCTCTTACACAACATCGGGGAAAAACACAGAATCTCCCTGGCAGGTTAGTATTTCAGTATTTTTACTCTCCGGGAGTCACCACCATGAAACTGGTAAAAACATCCTCTTTTGCAAAACCACTCTCTTCCCATTTATGAATTTTTCCACAAATGTATACAACTTCTATCTGCTTTAAATAAGTATTTTAAAACATTAAGTAACCCCAGGGAAACTCCTTTTGTACACGATCTATTTCAGTGAGATTTGGGTAAAATACAGCGGTTACACACATAGCTCTGACTGACATATTCCCTGAATGAAAATGAGAACACCTGGCCCTTTGTTAAGATAAACATATGAAATTGGGACAAATCGGAAAATACATCTGGCATGTCTGAGTCTATATTTTTTCAACAGTTAGATCAAAGTGAGTATTTTCTTTGTTTAAATTCTTTATATTTAATTGTGTACGACACGACGTTTTGATATACACATAGATAGTGAAGTGGTTACCATAGTCAAGTATATTAACTGTCCATCAACTCACAATTAACTCATTTTTGTATATGCAGCAAGAACACCTAAAACATACTCTTTCAGCAAAATTCCTGAATTCTGAATACAGTATTATTAACTATAGTCCTCCTGTCCTACATTAGATCTCCAGACCCAGTCCTTCTGTTTACCTATTCGTCCTAGGGCAGGACCTAAACCCGCTGCCTCCCGCAGCCTGTCTAGCCAGGGTATACAGTTGGATGCGCTGAAGGCTCATTTTGTATTTTTTGACTTACACCTCCCCATTTCCTCCCCCCACCCTGCCCTGGGTAATTACTGTTTTATTCTCTAGCTCTGTGACTTAAAAAAAAAACTCCACATATAAGTGAAACCATGTTTTTATTTTTCTGTGTCTGGCTTATTTCAATTAGCATAATGTCCTCTGGGTTCATCCATATTGTGGCAAACGGCAAGATCTCCTTTTTAAAGGTTGAATAATATTCCCTAGTGTGTACGTGCATGCGTTTCCTTATCCAACAGACATTCAGGTTGTTTCCATATCTTGGCTACTGTGAATAATGTTGCAACGAACACATCTTTACGAGGTGGTGATTTCATTTCCTTTTGGTATATGCCCAGAAGAAGGATTGCTGAGTCACAGGGCAGTTCTATTTTTAACTTCTTTAGGAACTTCCCTATAGTTTTCCATAATGGCTACATTAATCTACATTCTCACCAACAAAGTAGTAGGGTTCCCTTTTCTCCACACCCTGGCCAACATTGGTTATCTCCTATCTTTGTGTTAATAGCCATTCTAACAGGAAAGAGACAGGAATGAATGTTTTCTGATTTTGCCTGCCTTTTATAGGTCTAAAGAATTAAAAAGACACCACTGAACTCCCAGCCTGCAGTTGGTGGGGAGAGCTAGAGGCTAATACTAATAACTGTCAGTGCTCTGGGAGGTGGACAGAAGGGAGCCTGGGAACCCCACATGGAAATGGTGATTTACCCTGAACAAGAGAATGGGATTCCAGGCCACAGGCTGGATTTAGTTTAGTCAATACTAACCATCTGGTGACTTTGTTGCCAAGGAAAAGAGAGGTGCAGGAATGCATCCCCACTCCAGTGGCCCATGTCTACCATTTCTGGATTTGTTAGAGATCACAAAGACCCTAACTTGTGCATGTTCAGAACACAGAAAGAATCAGTCTAGGTAAGATAAGAGAAGAGTTAAATTTAAAAAGGAAAACATTCTTTGCCTTTTCAAGGTTGTTGACATTCACTGTCTGACTTTACCTAGACTCAGATAAATGAAGGAAGACATAATCTTCTGCGAGAACTTTAGACTCTATCAAGGGAAAGTTCCCAGACAAGAGAAAGTGATTCACGTCTTGGGCAACTAGAAAAGAAAGTCAGAGAAACAATGCGGTCTTGTCAAGTGACTATTCCAAGTGGTGTCCTTTGACCTTGTGGAATAAGAGAGAGTCACTGGAACATATCAGAAGAAAACAGGAGCTGGGGTCATGCTTCTGAATCCTGAGCAGGGCCAGCTCAGGTGGGCGGGACCTAGGCCTGCTGCCTCCCGCAGCCTGTCCAGCCAGGGTATACAGTTAGATGTGCTGAAAGCTCACTGCTCTTTGTTGCTTGGAATCCCAAAACGTTCACTTATAGAAACCATTTCCTACTGGCATTTGGGTCCTTGTTATACACTACATACAGTGAGACCAGAGTGACTAGACCCATGGTGACAGGAAAATGGGAGCGCAGGCCCATGAAATTTGCTGGTGGGCAGGGGCGCTGTGGAACTGCCGTCCCATTGTGATGGCTATGAGAGGTGTGTGTGTTTTAGGAGAGAGCAACCCAGAAACATGAAGTACTAAGCAGAGCAGACGATTCTGAGACCCAAGAGGACCTCAATGTAAGCTCTTCTCTTTTTATCAGATGGTCTATTTCCCAGGTAGCTGTCCCCTTGAGGGCTGGAGGGGGAGAGGGCACAGAAGATTCCCGCTCTCACTGGGAAAGGGTGAGATTCCTGCTCTCACTTGGCTGTTCAGGCTGTCATTGCAGAACAGGACACGCGACCACATGCCCACTGAGCACGGGGAGCCTGTAGACCCAGAGAGCACCAGCCACCTGAGAGAGGCAGCCATTGCTCAGCTGAGGTCACAGGCTTCGAAGAGAAGGCAGGCTCACTATTGTCCCAACTTCTGAGTTTTAAAGAAAAGCTATGAAATAATACTCTCATTTTAAATTTGGCAACTAATATAAAGTAGCAACAACAACAACAAAAATGCTACAGGTAAAAAAACAAAAAACAAGCTTTGCTTTTCTGCGTGGTCTATGGGATACCAGTCTGTAGTTCCCTACTCAATGTCCATGGTTATTAATAGAATAAATTGTTTAGTTCCTGAGTCCAAGAATCACTTTGGGTACATGTTACAAATGTAGACTTAGGGCCCTACCCTAGACCAGGTGAATCAGGGTCCCCCGGGGGAAGGCCTAGGAAACTGTCTTTTGAGACCTGCTGGGTGATTGCGATGTGGCTGCACCGCATTTGGGAACCACGGGCTAATTTCTATTTCCTAACCAAATATCCACCTTTTTCTCACACCTCTAGTTCTTGGTGATAAAATAATATTACAAGAACTATAGAATGATAAAACCACAAAAAATAGTGTGATATCACAGTGGTAAACACAAGGGAACCTGGGGACAGAGCTAGGACCAAGAGTGTGAAAATGTGACTTGTCTGGAAGATTTATGAAACTGTAAAATTCTACTCTAGAATATATCCACATATTTTTTTAACAGACTAAATTTTCTCCCACTAAATCTTTAAGTAAAACTGACTCTTCAGGAAGACGCAAGTGTCATCCTGGGATTTGGAGTACTCTAAGTACTCCCTAAGTACAAGTATCCCCAGGGTATTTACCAAAGTTCAGGCAGCACAGACTTCTATCTACACACCACATCATTTCATTCGACTTAAGCCCAAAGGCAAATTGCCAGAGAAAGTCCACAGTGGGAGACTACTATGCAAAATTATTCAACAGATTTCTATTTAAATTTCTATTCAAAAGTATGTGAGTGTTGGAAATATGTTACTCAGGGGAGACTGTGACAAAATAGTAAGAAATTATCCTGTAACAACACACAGCTTTAAAAGGTTAATGGCTCAAGAGTGGCTTGTTGACATTTTTCATACAAAGTAGTAGTCAACAGAAAATGAAACAGGTCCACAGCTCTAAAGCCCTGCTCATCTGGGCAGGGAGGGGATGCTCTGCTCACTGTGTCTCTGCGATGTGAGCAGCTCAGACTCCTCTAGAAACAAGAGCCCATCCTTGAAATTTCTACCCAAGAGTGTGCCTCCCTGGCCATACACAGGGTCATGGGGAGATGAATTGGAGACTGAGTTTCAACCATCAACTGGGCATTAGTGAGTGATATCCACAGTGTAGCAGAGACCCTGACAGCCACCCTACGGCTGTCAGTGAGACTGGGAGGAAATCAAGGTGTTCCCAACCTTACTGGCTTACTATTCCTTTCCCAGTGACATCTCTAATGGTCACCAATATTTGATGGCACACTTCTCATGTCCCCATCTTCCTTTAACCTGGTATCATTACTTGAGAAGCTGAAGGCCTCTGCTTTTCCTGGTGTATTCGCATTTTATTAAGTGTTGACACTTCTGGTTAACTTCACACAGCACTTAGCTGACGTGTAGCATTTAACTATTGATTTGAACACCACAGTATTGCTTCCAATGGAAAAAGAATGCTTTAAATTAAAAAAGGACTTTTTATGTATCTGACTTATGACAAAAACGGTGATATCAAATAATCAGTAAAGTTAGTTTATATGCTCACTCTGAAGAAAAAAATAAAACCTCTTTGTGGAAACCAAACCTTCATTCCATCATTAATTAGTGTTCTCCACAGAGAGATACTTCCACTGCCTCCTACATTCCCACCTACTCACCCCCAACCTCCACCCCAAGAAGGTTCTGGCCCCTGCCTGGCCTCAGACACCTCCTTTTCTCATTAGATCTACCACTTTCTCTGCGCCTTCAAGCGGTGTCTCAGTCTCATTAAGCTGCTGGGACATTCCTGAGCTGGGGGATTCAGGAGCCCCATGAAAAGTTCTCAGACCTGCTGCAGCGCCTGCGAGACCCCTGCTGGCAAGGAGAGAAACTGCAGCCATGCAGCTGGGAGGAGGGTTGCTGGGTCTGGGTTGGGGGCGGGGCCCTCGGGCAGAGAAGCTGGAAGGGTGGTTGCAACCTAATCAGGTGCTCCGAAGCCAAGTCCTGGTTCCATCTTCCTTTCACTACTGTCTTTGGCTTCCACCTCCTCCTCAGGACCAACAAGCTGGAAGTCCTGAGGCCCCGAGACACCTCTCCTAGGCCATGAGCTAGGGAAAGACGAGTGAGAAGGAATGGAGCCTGCACGTCTGGCCACCCATCCCACAGGCTGCGTATAAACTGCTCACATATAGTAACAAAATCAGACTGCTTAGAGTCTTTTTCTGTTAGCAACGGCTTAGAAAAGAAAAATAAATCCCCAAGAGACACAGAGACACCTGCCCTTTGCCTTGTGGAGCAGAGAACTATTGTTTTGTTTTGCCTAGAAAGACCTTCCATTTACAGCAAGACTAAAGGCTGAGCCCAAACACCATTCACAAAGAAGAAAGGGAGTCACAAGCGCTGGGGGCAAAATTAGCAACAGCAATCAGCATTCTCCCCACCTGTCATCCCTTCTTCCTCACACCTCCAGCCCATAGCTGCTCCAGCTCTATTGAAGCTGGTAGTCCTCACGCCCTCCGCCCTCCAGAGACAGCCACAGGAGAGGCACCACCTCATTTCTTAAATGAGGGAAAGGGAACTCTGGTGTGGACAAATCACCAGCCCAGGCTTCCACACAGACCCTTCCTCGGCTGGCTCCCTGCCAGTGCTGGGGTAGGAGGGGCACACAACAAACAAAACGGTGTTATTTGGGGACACAACTCTGAACGCCATTTTCATGCACCTGAACCACCGGAAACTGCGATTAGGTTTGACAACTGGTCCAGCTGTAGCTGCCCTTACACCACTCACTGCAGGGGAGTCTGGCCCTCATTTTATAGACCAAGTGCTGTAGCCAGGAAAGGTCTAGAGGACCCACAGAGGCGCAGAGGCAGCCCCTGGTTGCCCGGGCTACCCTCTCACTTATTTTCCTTTACTAAATATAACCACATAGTAATACCAGCTAGGCATAAACACTAATTAGAAATGCAAACACTACATTTATAAAAACATGCAATCTGAGCAAGATATAAAGAAATCCTCTGAATTGGGTATAACTGGAATCTTTCTCAAGAACTTTCGGTTGCTAGCAAACTGCTGAATCTCAATCTTGGTTTACTCATTTAAGACTTTGATTTTTAAAAAAATAAATCAATTTCCCATTTGTGAAATGCACAAAGTAAAAAAATCTGGAAGACTTTTACAAACCATAAAGAAAAAATACTCTCATGTACAATCACAGGTTGCTTAACAGCAGGCACACACTCTGAGAAATGTATCATTAGGTGATTTTATTGTGCAAACATCACAGTGTGCACTTACACAACCCTAGTGGTACAGCCTGCTATACACCTGAGCTATATTGCATAGCATACTGTTCTTGGGCAACACACCTGTACAGCATGTGACTATATTGAGTGCTGTAGGCAGCTGTAACGTAATAAGTAGTTGTGTATCTAAAGATATGTAAACATAGAAGAGGTGTATTAAAAATATGGTGTTACAATCTCACGGGACCACTTCCCATATGTGGTCTGTCTTGTTGACCAAAATGTCATGCAGCATCACTGTCTATTCAGTCTCCACCTCTCCTCTATGACCTCCCCCTCCTCCCATGAAGCCAGAAACTAAGGAATGTCTTCTACAGTACGCTGTTAAAGTGATTTCTCACAAAGTGTTTATTAATAATAATGATTAAGGGAGCTATCACCTTGTGAATCAAGTACTATGCTTGGTGCTTTGCCTGTATTTTCTTTAGTTCTCACAGCAACCCCCCCAACTATTACTATTATCAATATATCAGTAAAGTAGTGAAGTTTCAGGAAAGTGAAGTAACTAGAAAGTGGCAGAGCCAGGATTTTAAATCACTCCAGTCCAGCTACCCCCCAGGAGTAGAGGAATTCATACTCTCTGCACTACACCAGATTGTTTCTCTTCATCGTTTGCAGCTCTCTATGCTTAAGTAGAGCCACCCTTATTGCAACTGAGCGGTTCACCTGGATGCCTTAAGGAGTGCGCTATGAGAAGGTGGTTAATAACCAGGGTAGGCTCTCCCAGGCCAGAGGGGAGGTGTATTCTTTCTGAAGGCTGCTGTAACCAAGTACCACAAACTGAACTACTTAAACAAAAGAAATTTAATGTCCCACAGTTCTAGTGGCTGGAAGTCTAAGATCAAGATTCAGCAGGACTGGCTCCTTCTGAGGACTGTGAGAATCAGTTCTACGCCTCTCCCCTCGCTTCTGGTAGTTTCTGGGAAAACGTTGCCATTCATTAGCAGGTAGAAGCAAAACCCTGACTCGGGCTTCACCTTCCCATGATGTAATCCCTGTGCGAGTGTCTCTGGGTCTAAATCTCCCCTTTTATAAGGACATCAGTCATACTGGATTAGGGCTCACCCCAGTGACCTCATCTTAACTAATCACATCTGCAGTGACCCTATTTCCAAATCAGGTCACATTCCTAGGTAGTGGTAGTTAGGACTTCAACATTCATGGCAGTCCATAGGGGGAGGGGGTAGAGAGATGAATAGATGGGGGGGAGAAGGAGGGGAGGGGATGGAGTCTCTGGTTGGGCTGACATGGGGGGGAGGGCTGGTGTCCATCTGGCTAGAACAGCTCTGCAGTGACAGGGGTGTGAATGGTGCCCAGTGTCCCCCTGAAGAGTGCATCTGCCATTATGAAGGTACGGGACACACTAACAGTGACCATGTCTGAACACTGTTGTGCCACCTCTGTCCCACCCATCTACCATCACTGGTGCTGACTAGTGAACTGTTTCTTATCTCACATGATAACTTTAGTGTGGTATGGTTGACAGACAGGCTTTTAATATATGCTGTGCTCAGAAAGCCTCGGGGCTATATTACCTCAGGCACAACAGAATAGAATTTTCAAAAATAGAAACTCGACTTAAAGATTTAAAATAGAGTTAATGCAGTTACTATATGTCTCCTGGGGGAAAATATGTGAATATAAGACATCACTTGCTTGCCCCAATTGTGGAATCTCAATTCAAATAGAATGCGCCTGCTACACATGCAAAGCGACGTTCCCATTGCTGCCAATGCCTTCGGAGTCATTTCCTCTCCACTTCCTTGACATCACTGTCACTGCATAAGTCAATCAGAAAATGGGTATACCAAATCAGCACAAGTGGGGGAAAGGCAGCTACAATTATTCTTCAAACCAACAAGACCAATTTCTAATCAATAAGAGGATCCATGAACTAGAAAACTGAAACACGTCTTGTGGACGTCTCTGCCACGTCTTGGTAAAAGGCTGCTGGCACTTAGGTTGGGTTCTGTGAGCTGCCACAGTGCACACAGGGCAAACATGCATTTAGGAGGATGCTTGAGGAAGATCTGTCTACACTGATCCACTCAGTCCTGAGGCAATACAGGACAGGGCCACCAAGCCCACCCCACCCAATCAGGACCATGAAAACAGCCCTCTCCCAGCCACAGACAGTGGAAAAACCACATGGAGCAGTCAAGAGGACACGGGTTTCAGACTCTGAGTGGCCAGGCCCCCCAAGAGCTATGTCATGCCAGGCAAGGTGCTGGTTCCCTTCGCGCTTCAGCTTACTGTAAGATGGGGACATGAATACACATCTAGAGGTTTCCCTGAAGGTACATCAGCTCTGTATGAAGAGCCCTCACACAGATTCTGGCCAAGGCTAGTCCTCAGTCAGTGGAACTTTCTTTTCCTCCTCCTTTCCATGGCCACAGGGTGGGATTTAAATAGAGCTGAATGTCCAGTGGAAGCTCTGAACCCCCCCCCCCCCACACACACACACTTCCTGGCACTGTCTTTCTTCTGACAAGCAGGTAACAAAGTTGGAGAAGTTTTCTTGGGAGGGGGTCCTATACTCCCAAGAAAGTTGGAGAAGTTTACTTGGAGGGCTTTTTACCAGCCAAAAAGTGTATACACAGTTTAAGAAAAGGAAAAACTGTGTTGAAATTGTAATAATATACGCCAATAACGTTTCATCTTATACCTCTTATAATTGCAGAAGTCAAATGTGACTTGAGTATTACAATTTTAATAGTTTTTTTCCAATATGTATACATTTTGGGGCACCCTCTGTATGAACACTGACTATGAGCCAGGTGCTATTCTAAGAACTTCACATATTTTAAAGTATCACAACAACCTTGTGAGTGGTATTATCCTTATCCCTACATCACAGAGGAGACTGAGGCACAAAGATGGTAAGTGGCTTGCCCCAGTCACAGGCCAGCACCTGTACCCAGCGCCTATGGCTATATCCACACTGCTTTGCTGCCCTTTCTGTCTCTTTTTTTTGAGACAGAGCCTTAAGCTGTTGCCCTGGGTTGAGTGCTGTGGCATCACAGCTCACAGCAACCTCCACTCCTGGGCTCAAGCGATTCTCCTGCCTCATCCTCCCAAGTAGCTGGGACTACAGGCACCCACCACAATGCCCCACTGTTTTTTGGTTGCAGTCATCATTGTTGTTTGGGGGGCCTGGGCTGAATTCAAACCCACCAGCTCAGGTGTATGTGGCTGGTGCCTTAGCCGCTTGAGCCACAGGTGCCAAGCCTGCCCTTTCTCTCCTTAATCAGTGTTGGATTTCTCTGTTTTATGAGCTTCATGCTATACAGTTTGGTCATTCACTCCAAAAACCCCTACTTGGAGCCAGCCCCGGGGAACATAGAGCTCAGGTGGAAGGAAGCCTGCCCAGAATCCACAGAGCCAAATAAGGAGGCAGAAAGGGGTGTGGCCAGGAGTAACAGTGATTCAGATGGGCAAGAGGGTGCTCCTGGGGCTGGTGGGCAAGGTATGCTTTGAAAATGGTCTTTCTGAGTTGGCCATGAATGACCATGAGAGGATTTCTCAAGGTGGAGATGGGTGGACAGAAGCCCCTTGAGGTGGCAGGCACAAACCAAGCAAAGACAAGATGCAAAAGCTTGGCAGGCCATCAGGAAGCCATGAGTGCCCAATTTGGCTGCAGCCTACTGAGTCAGCCCCAGCTCACAAAGGCCTTGAATGCCAGGCCCCAGAGAGGAAGCTTCTGAACACATTCCAAGATTCAATTAAGAAAGCAAGATAAAGATGTGCCTTAGAATCACTTCTGGGTTCGGCCAGATAATGGGGACAATTTATCATCCTGCATAAACAGCTCTGGTCTGCATGCTCTCCAGGAAAGCCACATTGGTTGGCCCCCTTCTTCTTCTCTACCTAGAGCCCTGAATCCAGCTGCCCAAATCTACTTCTCCCAAAGCCAAGCCACACTGGTGCCCTCAAAGTATAGGGCCTGAGCGACCAAGGAATGACTCCTGCCTGGAGAACTGTGAGACACAAATCTCTGAACTCTCACTACCATTTCATTCCTTTTCATTTCATTTCATGTAATAACTAAGCCACTTTGAGTGCCTGCTCTATGTATGGTACTGTGCCAGGATCTGAGGAGACAGAAAGGACTCTGGATGGGGGACCTAGCAAGATCTCATCACCCGAAGCCTGGGGCATCTACTGAATTTCATTTCCCTCCCTATTACAAAATCAGCTCTTGCCTCCTAGGCTTTGAACACCCCCAGCCAGATCTTTAGCCGGAAGCTAAATCACACAAGCTTGCTTAACAGACTTCCACACCACGGAAGTGAAACTCCCCCACTGTGGGTCCCAGGAGACCCAAATCATTGTCATTTCCCTAGCACCTGAAACAGATCTGTCCCCCTGAACTCATAGGCAGTCATGTCATACAGCCATGTTATGAGCAAGAAAAAGTTCCTACAATGACAGTGCAGGGAGAACATGCCTTTATAATTCAGTGTTTTCAACCTACCTATAGTTTAACCTCCCCAGCACACTTAAATTATGTTGATCAAAAAGAAGAGTAAAAAAAAAAAAAAAGAATATACTGTCTGTGCTTTGAACTTTTGGAAAAAATTTAATTAATGATCTTTAAAACTTTCTGGCACACCAGTTGAAAGTCACTGTTTAAGGACCAGGACCAGACCCCAGATGAATAGCACCTGATGCAAAAGCCAGCAGTGAGGAGGCTTGAGGGACCTAGCACAGGCACATTTCCTTGCATCTCAGCCAAGCTCATCACTCCAGAATCGAGTAAAACTAAGTAAAAGCAAAAATAGTGTTTGGAGCACTGGGGAAGGCAGCAGCACGTGCTTAGAAAAACGAAGGGAAGTGAAGAAACATGGGGGTCTCCTTGCAGGTGCAGTGGAACCGCGTCATTAGAAGGAAACGCTCACTCCACACAGCAGTGGCTGCCACCTGCAGAAGGTGCCGGAGTCTGGAAGACACTGGGTTCTGCCTGGTGCAGTGGCTCTGCTGGGCTGTGAGGAGGCCGGCTTGTGGAAGGTGAATGCAGAATGGCCCCACCCATTTCCACCTGGCAAAACCCCGCCTAGCTGAGTCTGCTTGGTTGGTTCCCAACAGACCTCCCTTTCATCTTCCTCCTGTTGAGACTAGAATGGCAGAAACTATGCTTCCCAGACTCCCAGGCAGCCAGAGCTCCAGGTGGAAGTCAGATTCTGCAGAAAAGAAATCAGATGTGCTTGCACAAGTTGTACATGGTGGGAAGGCAGCTTCTGATGATCACTGCTGGCTAAGAAGGTCATGGTCACCCTGAAACTAGAGGTCAGGCTGCAGCTTCCTGGATATCAAAAAAGCAGGGATGTGGTGATGGTTTGTAACCCAGACTTGGTAACTCCTGTACCTCACCTGAGAGTGTCCATCCTTCAGCTTCCTGGAGAGTCCAGAAAAAGATGGGGTGGGGGTGGTGGCAGCTGCTTCTATCCCACCTGGGTGGAACTCAAAGGCCCGGCCTGGAACCTGTCTTTTCAGCCCCTCCAACAGTGTTGGAAGCACTTCACTCCCAATATTAAAATAACTGCTTATGTTTACAATACCTGGAATAGTTTGTTTCCTACATGGATCCCTGCTTGATAAAGCATACCTCATAATCAAGCAAGTTCAAAGGCCACAGGAACCACAGTGGAACAGTAACTCCTTCATGTGGCCCTGATAGGAGGCCCTGTGTGTTCTCACCTTAGAGCTGAGCTGTTGAGGTTCAAGGTTGAAGAGGGATGGTGGTAAACGCAGAGTGAGAGAGCCAGTGATGGATCCATCCTGTCAGCTAGAGGGTGGCCAGTGAGGTTTGGCCAGATGGTGAGAAGTTCTTATGGAGGGAGTTCAGTGTAAAACTGGAAAAGTTGAGGCTGTCTCCAGGCTGGAGCGAGAAGAGGCTGAAGACAAGTGGCCTCACTTGTAGCCTCACTCATCCCTTGTGGGATATGGAACTGGGCCACACAGAAGAGGACAGAGAGCCTGAGTCATACAGCTGAAACATCAGGATTTGCCACAAACGGAGTTGGGGTGGTGGAAGTGGGTTGGTTGCTTATTAATGTGGGCTCAGTGGGCCTGTGAGTCTCAGGGACAGAAAGAACTGAATTTGGGTGCACTGAGTTTTCTTGTCACCCAAGGAAGAGGAGTGCTATATTCTGCCAGGTGGCATGCACTATGAGAACTCAGGGTCAAGAGAAAACGTGATTAATCAAATATTTGATTAATATGATTCTAACATGACTGGGAGCTGTCTAATCCATACCATGCTGACTTTATGGAAACATCTAAAAAACTCTAAATTGCAGCAAAATTTCTGAGCAAGTAAGTTCTACTAGATTTTTTATTCTCACAATTCTAATCAGAACATTTTAAGCCAGCATGTCTCAAACTTTAAAGTGATACAAATTACCTGGAGATTGCATGAAGCTATAGATTCTGGGCCAGGCATGGTGGTTCACACCTGTAATCCTAGCACTCCGGGAGGCTGAAGCGGACAGATTGCTTGAGCTCAGGAGTTTGAGACCAGCCTGAATAAGTGTGAGACCCCATCCCCACCGCCATCTCTACTGAAAATAGAAAGCCAGGTGTCGTGGCAGTGCCTATAGTCTTCAGCTACTTGGGAGGCTGAGGCAAGAGGATTACTCAAGCCCAAGAGTTTGAGGTTGCTGTGAGCTAAATGCCATAGCACTCTACTCAGGGCAGCAGAGTGAGACTCTGTCTCAAAAATAATAATAAATAGGCTTGGTGCCTGTGGCTCAAGGGGCTAAGGCACCAGCCACATACACCTGAGCTGGCAGGTTTGAGTCCAGCCTGGGCCTGCCAAACAATGACGGCTGCAACCAAAAAATAGCCAGGCATTGTGGCAGGTGCCTGTGATCCCAGCTACTTGGGAGGTGGAGGCAGAAGAACTGCTTGAGCCCAGGAGTTGGAGGTTGCTGTGAGCTGTGATGCCACAGCACTCTACCTAGGGCAACAGCTTGAGGCTCTGTCTCAAAAAAAAAAAATAATAATAATAATAAATAAATAAAATAAATAATAGATTCTGACTGTACATCTGGTGGGGTGGGGGGGAAGGGGTCCAAGACTCTGCATTTCTGGCCTGGACCACATTTTGAGTAGCAAGACTTTAAACTTCATGCAGATCAGTCAAGATCTGGACTAACAGGGGCATCACCAAGTGTCTGTTCCCCATTTCACAGATGCGACTTTCCCATCAGCAAGAAGTTAAGGAATGTGTCCTGGCCCAGAAGAGAGACCCATAGGCCAACCCATCAGCTCTCACATGCTTACACCTTCATTTCCTGTGCCCCTCACCCCTACCCTGGAGCCTTTGGGAGAATATTGTTTAATTTCCCATTTCTGTGGACTGTAAAATCTGGGCCAAAGGAAAAGCAAAAGGGAAAATGAAAGAGAAGGAGAGTCACTGAGAGCAGCTCAGCACCAGGATCAGGTAAAGGCTGCGGTAAAGCACACCCTTGTTGCCTGCCTGACCCAGCAAGTACTGCTCTCCCCTCAGGAGCCCTGGGAGAAAAATGGGCAACGGATACAACAGGTAATTCACAGAGGAGCAACTCAAATGGCAGAGAATCGCGTGAAAAAATGCTCAGAGTGATCAGGAGGCAGAGAGATGAAAATCAAAGTGACCGGGAGATGCTGCCACCCACCCACCCGCCAGACCAGCCGCACTAACAAGGGAGTGACAACTGGTGCTGTGGCGTGGGGGGACACGCCTTGCTCAGGGACGTGAGAATTGCAGCTTATTGGGAAAACAATCTGGAAACATCCATCAGAAATAAAAACACACATACCCTTCAGCTCAGCTCTCTTACTCTTGGGAATCTATGCAGGGGGGAAAAAATTCACTTGTTCAGAAGGACAGACATGTACAAGAATGCTTATGGTGGGATTATTTATAGGTGAAAAAGCTGGAGACAAAGCGAATGCCCATCCGAGTAAGAATGGTTGAATAACATATGGACCATCTATTCCATAGAATACACACACAATGAAATGAGAGGCACACCAGTTCACTTGAGAGATTTTTCCTATGAAGAATTAATGAGGAAGAAATGCAATATACAGTACATTTGATTAATCTGATTCTATTTTTATAATATAATTTTTAAAAAACCTTTGGCCATGTATATGTGTGCATTCATGTTTATGTGTATATGTGACTGTCTATGACTTTTATAAGCACAAATGAAAGTACGGCGGAGATTCCAAGTTACGACGTGAGTAACTGGTGTGGGGGTCGGAAGAAGCCCCATTTGCCCGTCTGTCTGGCTCACCTGCACACACACACCCTGTCCCTACACTGACAGAAACAAAACGATCATGTTTTGCAAGTCCCGGCTCTCTCTGAGTCCACGACTAGTGCTCACAAGGAAGACTCAGCGCTCTCTACCAGGCTGCTGTTCTCAGCAAACTTCCACTGTCTGTAAGATGGGAAGTGGAAATGAGATGTCAGAGCTACCAGTCCTGACTGCCCAGCTGTGCTCACTCAGCTCCTCTCCTCTGCAGCAATCACTGAGAGGCCCTTCTTGCTACCGTTATCATCACTCAGAGAAATTTAGGTGGAGGTCAAAAGCATGGGCCCCACACAAGGACAGAGAGCGGGGTCGCTGGCCTCCAGCATCTTTGGGATGCCTGCCTGGGGCTCAGCTCTGCGGGTAGCTGTCACTGAAGGACACTGTGAGAGCGTTGATTATATGCCAATAGGAGAAAGGGACGTGGCCAGCTCAGTGCCCACTCCACACCAGAGTTTCCATTCTCTGGTCCCTGTGCCATAGCCTTCCCATCCAAATAGCACTTGGAAATTTCCAGAGAGAAGAGATTCCCTCTGGTCAGGATGACATGTGCTATTCCCTGAAAAGGACACATTTTAGTGCAGTTCTTTCTTACCTTCTGCTGAACTTCACCCCTTAAAGCTTCCGCACTCTGCTCCACGACCTGCCCCTGGAGCCACAAGGAGCAAGTGCATTTCCTCTCCCACATGAAGACAGAGATAATGCCCCCTCGGCTGGCTCTTATCTTAACTAAACATCCCCATTCCTCCCATGGGGGCTGCACATTCATCCAAGGCATTTCCTGACAGCAGGTCAAGTTGTTAGTCCTGCAGTGAAACGAGGGGGATTTTGACAGGATGCAAAGACCCCACATCTCTAAGCCCTCCAAAGGGGCAAGTCTGTACTATCTCTCTGAGAAGAAATTTTAAGGAGATGTGGAGCAGGACAGGAAGGAAGGCAGGTCTAAAGGCCCTTCCAATTACGTCAAGAGCTCCTCTGAAGAATGGGAAAGAAGCCCGGCAGTGGCCACCACTGGTGTGACAACACAGATGCCTGTCACCCCAGCTTCCACCTGGCTCCCATACACATCACAGAGCTTGTCTGGCCACAGCTTATGCAGGAAAGGCTGCACCAGTTAAACCAGGCGTGGACATGGCAGAAGGAACGGGCAGATGCAGTCAGGCTGTGTGTCTTCCAGAAGGCAAAGGAAAAGCTTGGCTTCCTTACAATCACTTTCTGAGGGGCTGTGGGCTGTGGGCTGTGGTGGCGCCCTGAGCATGCCAGGAAATGACACTGAAAAACGGAGCCTTTCCCGGCCTCATTAATGCAAACCTTACCAATTCAGAATTAGGGAGACCTGGGCCAGGAGTTTAGGGCACAAGTCCTAGAAACAGCTGGCATGGATAAAGAGTGAGTATACAATGTTTTAAAGCTATGGATTAAGCTTTCAAAATTTAGTTTCTTGAAGGAAGAATCTTCAGGAGAGTTCTAAGAACACTGTGTTCCCGGGAAGCTCTGTTATTAGCTATGCACCATCAGGTAGGTCACTTATCTGCTTTGAGCTTCGGTTTTGTCTCTGAAAATATGGAGATAGACTGCAGTGGCACATGCCTGTAATTCTGGAACACTTGAGGAGTTGAGGCAGGAAGATCTCTTGAGCCCAGGAGTTCAAGACTGCAATGAGGTATGATCGTGCCACTGCACTCTAGCCTGGGCGACAGAGCAAGACTTCATCTCTTAATTTTAAAAAAATGTGGCGCTAACATCTATATAATGAAAATGATAGATCCAATAATGGAAATTGTATAAAATTACTCTGTGAACCATAGATTGCTATATAATTATGACTTTATTACTCCTGTTGGGGACAGGTAACTGAAGGTACCCAGTAAGGAACTTGGGTAGCTAATGTGAAGCAATTGTGACTGGGTGATAACATCAAGCTACTTTTCCCAACAAGGCTGAAAGAATGAACTTGAAACTGAAAGAGGATTAAAAGTGATTCTTAGCATAAATATACTCCTTGCACAGAGTAGTTGCCTGGTACTGGAGAGATGGCTCTAAATTCCACAGCAATCAGCTGGATGCCCCCCAAATGAGGGGAGGCCTCCAAGGACTGTTTCATCCTCACTCCCCCAGAACAATGCTGAATCTCCTGAATGCCTCTCTTGTTCCATACAGCACAAAAATCACAAACATTTTTAACTACCCTGTGTTTTCCTAGCTGTTTGTTCTTTTCTCAAAGGTCCTAAGATCACAGAAGCACGTCCAAGAACAATAGCTGGTAAGCCTGCTCTGTGCAGTTGAAACAACAGGCCAGGGGTTCTGGCTGACCTGGGAAGGCAGGCGGATGGGCCTGGGGCTGGGTGGTGGAATAGGCTCTGTCCTGCTGCCCCTGGGGCGGGAAGCTCCCTCCCACTGGCCTGCAGGATCCCTGTGGGCTGCATTTCTCCAGGATCAAATTGCACTGAAGACTCACATGGTCTCTCTTTCCTCTGAAAATGAAAAGCTTAAATTTCTACCTCACCTTCCTGCAAGGGCAGGATAATCTGCTCATAGGAGGGCAGAGCTGAGGCACCCCAAGAAGGGTGTGCCCCTCCCTCCCTCCCACTCTGGCACAGTAGCTCCATCATCCCAGGGGTGCCCCCCCCACTGCCCTCTGCTGCCCAGAGGCCCCCACGAGGCCACAGACGGGGAGCCTGGCATAGAGCCTCAGGCTGAGTGGAATTTGGCCTCTGCCACATCCAAGCTCTGAGGCTGGCCTTAGGCGGAGTGCAAACAATCTGTACCTCAGTTTTCTCTTCTGGAAAATGGGGATAATGTTAATATCAACTTTATAGGCTTGCTGTGAAGATTAAGTGACACTCCACATAAAGTATTGAGCACAGGGCCTGCACAGGGTGAGTGCCCCAGTGACATTAACTAATATTATTCCTGTCAGCAGTGACAGCAGAGGCACACATGTCTCTGACTTCCTGATTATGTTAGCACTGCTATTATCCCTCCGTGTTTTCCTCGGAGCAACTGGTGGTCCACAAGAAGCACTTAGTAACTTCAAAATGAAACCTGCCTCATCATTCTCATTTCACTCAGGACTTCCCTTCTCTGAGGTTCAGTCCCTGAGCAATGTGGGGTTCCAGAGTGGGGACAAGCAACTCAGGGTGCACACAGAGCCAGAGGAACCTGGGGAAGAGGGCAGGCCCCTGGCTAGCACAGCTGCTCAGGCCACCCCAGACCCTCTGGCCTGCTTCCTGCACCCCAAGCCCTCACCTGCAGTCGGGCCTTGAGGCTTTCCCTTGCAGTTCGTGGCTGGGGGTGTGGAGTGTGCTGGGGCCACCATTATAGCAGGAGGCCTGTGAGCCATGCTCAGCTTGCACTGCTTCCTCTGTGAGCCCCTCCCTGGGGCCCAGACACCTGCCCTCAGAAATGCTGCACTCATGCCGACACTTAAAGCCTGCTCAGGGCATGTGGGGTGGGCGTGGCTGAGGCCACCAACCAGCCTAAGACATCTGCTTTTTCTCAAGGATGAGGTCAGCCTTCCACTCAGGCCTGCCCAGGCCCTGTCTGGCTACCTCTCCCTACACTTTTTGGGCATAAAATAGCCCAGTACTGCTCCCATTTGAGATTCAAAGCAGAGAATGGCTATAAGACAAGAGGCTCCCGCTGGTGCAGAGGCTGGGTCCCTCTGTTCAGGATGGATGGAACTGGCAGATGGCCCTGGCTTGTCTGCACCTCTGCTCCTCTGCCTCCTCTCAGCCCTCACACCTTCCACCACTCCTAAGACACAGCCCCTCTGGACTGAACTCAGAGCCTCTGGGGCCTCCTCTTTGCTACCTGGCCTCGACCCACTGTTCCATCTTACCTGCCCCTGCAGTCCTGCAAAACCCTCATCAGCACACCAAGCGTCCCTGCTTCCTAAACCTCCTCTGTACTTTCTACCTGCTGGGGTTTGGGCTATGAGACATGCTGGTCCCATCCTGGAGAACACCACCCCAACCTAGAAAAGCCGAGAGCCTACAGCTGAGACTCTGCAGGAAGGGGAGTAGACAGCCTGTGCTTTATCCCAGCTTGGCCATCACTTGGCCCCATAACCCTGGGTTTGAGGCCGCCCTCTCTGGACCTCCATGTCCTCTTCTGTAATAGTGGGTGCTGATGAGGCATCTCTAAAGGCATCAAGACGGAGCCTCCATGAAAAAATCCAGCCTCTAGGGCCCCACTTTGCCTTCCTCCACCCTCTTCATTCAGGGTATTATAACAAAGCATGGACTGGGTGGCTTATAAACAACACAAATTAATTCCTTTCAGTTCTGGAGGCTGGGAAGTCCAAGATCAAGGTGCTAGAAGATTCTGTGTCTGGTGAAGCCTGGCTTCTCAGGTCATGGACAGCTGTTTTTCCCAATGTCCTAACATGGGGAAGGGGCTATGGAGCTCTCTGAGGTCTCTTCTATAAGGGCACTAAAACCATTCCGAGGCCCCACTCTCGTGACAAAATCACCTCCTAAAGGCCCCACCTCCCAATAGCATCACATTGGGGATGAGGATTTCAACGTGTAAATTTTGGGGAGACAATGATTTGGTCTATTATACCCCTTGATAGCCTAAAAGGGCTAAGGTTAAGAATGCAGGTGAGAAGGTAAGGCTCTGATGTCCTCCCCTACCCTCACCTCAACGCTCCAGGCTCCTAAGGAGGGTGGAAATTGGCTCAGTGCCTAGTCATGCCTGAGCACCCCACGCTGGGCCCCAGAGCCTACAAATGGTTGAGAAGGGCTGATTCCAGTGGGCGACTCCTCAGCAAGGGGAGGGGATCCGAAGAGGCAAATGCTGGCCCCATGCTCCACAAATTAGCAGGAGGGAGAGAAGGAGGGAAGAGGTTTCTTGCTCTTTTGCTTTTACATTATTGATGGCATACAACGCTCCCACCTCTCTACCCCATCAGTATGACAGCGGGGACGGATGTGCACCCTGAGGCTTCTCAGCACTAGAGAAGGAAGAGCATCTGGTATCTCAACATCACAGTGCCTGGGGCTGTCTACAGCAGTCCAAGAAGGATGCTGAGCTCAGGTGGTTAGTTGCAAGATGTGACCCGGATGAGGGGCTGTGAGCCAGGAGCCTGGGCACCAGCCCGACTCCAAAGAATCACTAGGTGACCTTGACAAAGTCACTGTTCTCTAGCCTTACTTTCTTACACTGAACACTGAGGGAGCTGGATGAGATGATTTCTATGTTCCCATTCAGCTAGACATTTTATTATTCTACTGTCTGAGAATAACAACCAGATCTAATCAGCTAGAACTAATTCAACTGACATTTTTAGGTGCCTTCAATGTGTAAGCCTCTAACTTATAAAAAAATAAAAAAATCCTGGATTTTTTCCTGAATGGCTGGGGACAGTATAGGCATAGGAAGTGGAGGGGCCCACCCACACGTCAGAGTGGACAAGTCCCCCACCCCAGCATGAGGGGCTGCCTGAAGCCTGCCCATGGCACCCACTCCCCAGCACCTCGCCAGCATGCCTAGTGGAATTAGAATGCAATTAACACATATCAGCCTTCTCTCTTCTGACAGAGGAGGCTTTGGAGATTCTGGGAGAGTGCAGAGGTATGACTGCCTGAGTCATTAACATCAGTAACGTAACACAGAAGTCCCCCTGGAACATCTCTGGAGGCAGAAGACGAGAGCGGCCGAGAGCTGGGAGGCCTGCGTCTGAAGGAGCTCGTCAGCTGAATTATTAATGGCACTCTGAACACTGCTCAAGTTTCCCCTGACAGATGCTTTTTCGAGCTGATGATTCTGAGACCAATTAAGGATGATTGTGGATTCCAAGGCTGTGCCACCGCTAGTGAGTGTCTTAAAATGTCTCCCGAACCTACCGCAGGAAATTCACAGCCAGCTGGCTCCTCAGGCACAGGCATGATAATCACAAAGGAAGGAGGGGTGCTGGCTGCTGCTGCCCCACACCACTTCTGCCCCCAGCCCAGGGCATCACCAGATTTGCCAGAATCCTCATTATAGCACATGGAGCAGGAGGGCCTTCAAAGGTCTATGGCCCAGCAGGTTCCATAGGGTTTTAGAGCCTTAGGAAAGTAGCTGCCATGTGAACAAAGGGATCTGAGTCAAAAAGTTTTAAAAAGGTAATATTCAACAAAGCTAGACAGGATTATGTGCTTCAGGACTTCTTGGAGCCTTTATTGAGCTCCGTGAATCTAGAAGAGAGGGAATAAAAATATAAAAAAATATCTACAGGTACATATTCCCCTGACCCCAAGTTTCTCAAACTTACTTAATCATAAAATCCTTTACTTAGGTCATGTTCTGGCATTAGGGTTCTATGGAACTCACCTTGAGAAATGGGTCTCTCCCTCATTTTACAGATGGAAAGACAAAGGGTCAGAGCAGTCACACAGTAAGCCAGATCCCAGGTAGAGTCCCTCATGCTAAATGATAATGTTCTAGGTGCTTACCAGCTACTTAGAGAAAATTCCAAGATCTTCTCCAGGAACTGACAAATGGCCATGGACCGAAATGCTTCTGGGAAAACTATGGGTAGGAATCCAAGCCCTAGGACTCATCTGGAAAGGAAATAGTTTGCACTAACAGCGTGAAAGAGCTCTGAAACCTTTGGGCCTGGCAGAGAATAACACTTTTTTTCCTCTGATAATAATTTGCTTAATATTTCTATGCCTCCCTTGCTAAATTGTGGATTTCACTGGGGTGAAAGCCATGTGTGGTTTGCTTGAATGTGTCCCCCATGCCCGGCATCATGCCTAGCAAACAGACAGTGCTCAGGAGACACTTGCTGGCCAACTAAGGGGCTAATGAGCACTGTCATAATATCAACTTCCAACCCATGACACCTTGAAAATGAACCCTCCTATTTCCAGGTGCAAGAGCCCCACAAAGGTATGGACACCAGACTGCCCCTCCTTATTGCATGTGAGCCTCCCTGAATGCCTAGCTTACAATCGGCCAGGCTCTAGCAATGGCAATTCCCATCAACACCAAGCCAAGTACGGAAAGGGGCTGGCTCCAGAAAGGCTGGAGTCTGAGCCAGCATTTGAACCATTTTTTATGGATGCAAGACACATCTGTATTTTCTATCAGTGATGCAGGGTGTGCAAGGTAGCCATAGGTTATTTGAAGTACAAAGGGAAGAACAGCAAGATGAATAACTTCTGTTAAGCTAGCCCATTATTTATTCATTTATTACACATTCATGAAACTATTACAAGGAAAGAGGAAAAAAATGAAAGGCTTGATCCCCAGGCTCAAGAAATTAACAGCCTAGAACAAGACAAAAAAAGGTTTGCATAAGTGACCACACAACAAGGAATACACTGACATCAAAGACACCATGCTAAACACGTTCCCCAAGAACAAGAGAAGGAGCCTGGCTATGACAGAAAGTGGTACTGATATTAAATTAGGCCTGGCAATGATACTTCCAGCCTCTATTCCTCCCCAGCCTCTAACCTTTATAGTCCTAAAAAGGGAAGGTGGGAAAGGCTGGGGTCCAGGCGCTTCCATGTCTGTCTCCTGGCAGGCTTGGGCATTAGGACAGCCATGAACCAGGAGGGGTGGTCTAACCAGGCCTGACCACAGGAGGGGTGCAGGAGGAAGCTGGGGGCCATGGAATGAGCTTAAAAGCCTGGGAGTGGGGGTTTGGGGCAATGAGGAAGAGCCCAGGGTCAGCCGCAGAGGTCTAGGACAGCTACCCTCCTCACCATCTGATTCAAAACTCTCTGAGTGGGGAGTGATCCCCAGCAGCCTCCAAGCTCAGTCACTCCCAAGCAGCATCTGCTGGCCCCAAGCTTCCAAATGCAAATTTTTCAATGGAAAACTACACTGATTTTCAACTGAATTGTACCTAAAATAAGTTTAAATATCCATGATCAGAACATGTGTCCAGAAGAAGGAATGAGCTCTCAGGTCCTATTGACATGGATCTGGTATTGGGGACAGCCGCAAGAAGCCACAGCAGCTGCTACATGTACCCCCACACACTCACACAACAGCTGGGCACTCTGACCAGATAACAATGTCCACCAGCAGGGAAGGTGAGGGCAGGGGGCAGTTCTGTGAGATAGACAGTGGAAAGAGCCCAGTCCATGAGTTGTCTCATCAATCTTTGTCACAAAACAGCCCTACTCCTCAAAAGCGATGACAAAAATAGGAGAGTTGCTGCCTCCTGCTTGGAAGGATGTCTTGAGATGGAAATAGAAAGGTGGGGCTAATGATTCATGAGGGTCTAAGGCAATCATTGGAGCCCCCTTTAATATGCACAGGTATATTGAGCACCCCTAAATGGGAGAGACCTGGAAGAAAACAGAATCTGCCCAGGTAACAAGGCTCTGGAACAGGCCAAGTAGGCAAGGGACATCATGAAATTGGTTTTAAAGAACTGAATACAGTTTCTTGGCCAAGGCAGACACTCGGCTGAGCATAAAGAAAAAGGGGTCTTTCTAAAAGCAAATGTACCTTAGGAGAAGGGCACCTGACGTCCCATCCAGCCCTGAGATGGATAGTCGAATTCCCCACCTTCTGTTGTTTGGTTTCTGCCTGTTCCTGACCAAAGTCTGCAAGATAAGAGGGAGAGGAAGAGCCTGAGACAAGAGTATAGATATAGATAGTTTAACTGTGAAGGGGTCCTTAGAAGCAGAAGGTAGAAAGAGACAGAAAAGGAGGAACAGCCAATATAATAAGGTCAGGCTATCAAGATCAATGCTGTGAGCCATGGGTGTTCAATCCAGCCGGGACTCCAGAAGTGTACAGAACACATCCCAGAGCTGGCCTCCAAAGCACATAAGGTTGAAGCACTGAAGCATCATTCTTACGCTGGCTCCCGCCTCTGGGATGAAAGTGAACTCTTCCAGACGGGGAGAAGTACTTATGGGACAGTCTGAGCTCCCACAGGACTACTGCTCACTGTAGCTATTGCTGAAATCAGAGTTTCTGCTACAAAATAGATCGCATATTTCTCTATGTACAGTAGAACCTGTGTAAGTCGACTCCCCCAAGGGAATGTAATAAACTGGTCAACATACAAAGGTGGTCATAAGAAACTGGGCCTACTGTATTGATATATACACGTGGCACGGGCCTGGGCTATGAAAATCAGGTCAACTTAAGCCAGTGGTCAGTGCAAGGCAGTGGTCACCTACAGAGGGTCCACTGTATATGTTTTTCTTGGCCTCTAAGAGGCTAGGTACTAAACTCGATTTTTAATCAAAGCAATTAAAATATTAATTTTTACTTCCTCTTTCTACATATTTTGGCTCTTTCATTTTTAAATTATTTTAACACTGCTTGTGTGTAGTATCTTTTTTATTAGATGCCATCTTAAAATCTTTGCAAGTAGATGGGACCTAAGGTATAAATAAATCAATAAAAATATGTGAATTAAAGTCCTGATTCAAGCAACTTTTCAGCAAGTTTATAACAGCTCTTGGGATGAGTGAGAAAGATACCCAGGAGTATGAAAGACCACATCTAGGGAATAAACTGCTTTTATAGTCAGTAAGTGAGAAATGTCTACAATGACAAATGACCCCATCATACACACCGTAAGGTTATTTTTATATTTCTATCTATCATAGACCCTCCTTGAGCAAGCTGATGGAGTTTTCTTTTTTCTTCTTTAATGAATTGGGTTCACTACTAACTCATAGTGGTGAGGTTGAAAAACCGATTGACCCTATGATCAGGGTAAAGCCCTGAACAAAAGACTGCCAGGCCCAAGCCAAGAGCAGCCACACCAGCAACAGAGCAAAGCGATCAGGTATTTGTTCACCACCTGACGCCCTTTGGCACTTGGCTGGCATGTGGATACAGACATGTCTAAGACACATCACTTGTGCCTCAAAGAACCCAATGGGCATCCAGTGGGTGAGGGCATGTCAGAAGTTGCCTTCTCACTGGTTAATGAGATTGGTCATTCTATGATTCATTCATCCACTCACATAGCAAATATTCACAGTGTCTGTGTGCTGAGCATCCTGCCAAGCACTGGAGATACAAAAGTGATGGAGATGAAGACACAATTCTTGCTCTCTAGGAAGGAGCTCATGGATTTGGACTGGATCTTCCAACTTTGACATTTCTCGAGGCAAAGTGACTTAAAATCATCCAGGAGAAGGAAAAATGCAGGGGCAGATGTCCATTCTGGAGAAAAAGGCGATACAGAAACACGGACACCCTGAAGGTTCCTCCTTTTTCCCTCAGTCTGATCCAGATGTTCCTTCCCTGGAGAAAACAGATTGTTCAACAACATCACTGCCTTGTCCACCAGCCAGCCTCAGGGAGTGTGATCCGGCCTCCCTGAAGCCCTCCACTTCTCGCTGGCTGCCCAGGGGAAAAACACTGCAAATCTGGTGGGGGAGGATTTGATTTTCTTGCCTGGTTGTGATGCAATTATGGTGTTACAAAAGGGAGCGACCAAAAAACTCTCAGGAAAGAAAGAGACCTTTCAGCTTCATGTCTGTATCATGACTATTCCAGATCTGTTTTGCAAAATATCCTTGTGAATTTTTTTTTTTTGAGACAGGAGCCTCAAGCTGTCTCCCTGGGTAGAGTGCCGTGGCATCTCAGCTCACAGCAACCTCCAATTCCTGGGCTCAAGCGAGTCTTCTGCCTCTGCCTCCCAAGTAGCTGGGACCATAGGCGCCCACCACAATGCCCGGCTATTTTTTGGTTGCAGCCATCATTGTTGTTTGGCAGGCCCGGGCTGGATTCGAACCCACTGGTGCCTTAGCCACTTGAGCCACAGGCTCTGAGCCTCCCTCCTTGTGAATTTTCAGAACTAGGCTAAGAAATTCAAAGAGGACGTCCTGAGAGGTAAAAGTGGGAGGGAGGAGCCTGAAGTCCCAGGGATGGGCATTCTAGAAGAGTCTTAGCTTTGGGAAAAGCCTTTCCAACACAGCTCCCCAGGAAATCTAAATGTTTGGAGATAAGTGCTTGAAAGAGAGGCCTTGGGAAGACAGAAACAGCAAACTCTAAGCTTCTGGTATGATCTAACAGTGGACTGCTAACTATAAAGTGGTAATCCCTAGGATGTGGTTTTGTGGTGCTCCCTGGTGTCTTTCTCAGTTTTCTCCGGGGATAGCCTGCACTTACCAAAAAGCTACTTGAATCAAAATTTTATTTCACATATTTTTATTGATTTGTACCTTAGGCCCCATCTACTTGCAAAGATTTTAAAGTAGCATCTAATAAAGGAGATATAGGCAATATTAAAATTAAATAGTAAGAGTGAAAAAAGTCCTATAGAAAGAGGAAGTGAAAAGTAAGATATTTACTGATTGGAAATGAATTTTGAAATGTCTCTGAAATGATTATGTAAACTATTCAAAGAGGAAATTGTGCAAATGTGTAACTCCCATCACACAGAATGATAGAATGTCGGAGCTGGAAGGGAGCTTAACATTCTGATATAGATCGTGGGAAGCCCAAGGTCCAGGCAAGTGAAAGAGCCTGGCATGCCATGAACCCAGGGCCCATGAGGAGCTGTCACCTGCAATGGGGCCAGGGAAGGCAAACTGCTGGCTGGTGGTAGATTCAGAGCACTTCCATCACTTTCTAGCCTGAGGTCAGGGTCTGTTTACAGACCCTGCTTACATAAACATTGTTAGCTGAGCCTCAGTGTAGCCTCTGCTGGAAGCAAATGACCACCAAAGGCCTAAATATCCCCTCCTGTCTCACAAACAGGCATCATCACACACCAGATATCCAGGCTCCAAGTTCATCTGTGACCCCATGACACATTCATCTTCTACCCAATTCCCCTCCTTAAATCTCATCTCAGCCCCAGGCATTCATGTTTTCACTCCCTTCCAATCTAATCTCCATCCATCATGTAGTCAACTTGACCTTTCCAAAATGAAAATGAAACCAGACCTTCCTGTCCCCCACAGAATAAATCCAAATGCCTCTGCATGGTTTATCAGGCACTCCATGTCTGCCTTGTCTGACCAGATCTCTTACTTGCACATGCTGAGGCCCTGGACTGAGCTCTCCCAGTTCCCCGAAGTTCCCAGGCCGTTGCCCATGCAACTCCCTTAACCTAAAATGTCCTTTCTTCCTGACCAACTTGTACTTTTCCAATAGGTCACCTCTTTCTGTTACCTTCCCTGATTACCTTCAGTTGGGTTAAAGAGTCTCTCGTATGTATTTAGAGCCTTCCCATCACAATGCTTAGTGGTTACTGGTGTACTCATACGTCTCCCCACACCCCGTGTACTTAAGAAGTGAAGGTGGAGACTTCATTTCTATCTCTTTAGCTCTTCAAACACTGGCATACAGGGTCCAGCAGAAGCAACACCCTTTTGTGCTTGAGGGTGATATTGTTACGTTATAAAATTGCATGCTTAACAATTTTGTAATAAAAGATTGACTCAGATTACCAGCTCATGAAAAGGGGCATTATTGCTGCTGTTATTTGTAATTTGCATTATTTGCACATGATTCTGTAACATAACAATATTACAGTCCAGCACAAAAGAGTGTTACTTCTTCCGGACGCTGTACAGTAAATATTTGCTGTGACTGATTGAATAAATAAAGTGTCTTTTCCCAGAGGCCAAAAAAAAAAATCCAAATGCCAGCTCAATCATTTTAATTCTCTTAGAAAGTAGAAAGGCAGCTAAATTATTAAAAATAAATAAATAAAAACTTTCATCTTTTCCAAAAATGACTTTATGCAGATCTGTCAGTATTTATGCTCATTCTTCCCTGGAAAAAATGCAGTGTGGGAAAAAGGTGGTAGGCTAAGGCAGAGAGACAGAATTAGAAGATGGCCCCTTCTGTGAAAAGCTGTTCAGCATGTACAGTAAAGTCTACACTTGCATTGTAGTAATATATCTTCTCTTGCCCTTATGTTTTTTCTGGCAACTGATTGACATATAATTCAAATGCTGTACTAAATTACTGTATTAAATTTGCCCATTTGTACTGTATTAAATTTGCCCATTTAAAGCATACATATTAATTCAATGGACTTTAGTATATTCATAGAGTTGCACAACGATCACAACTGATTTTAGAACATTCTCACTACCTCAAAAAGGAAACTTGTACTCTTGAACTATCACCACCCTGAACTTCCTGAACCACCTGCCACAGCCCTAAGCAACCATCTTGGCCTGTTCTGGACATTTCATATACATGGAAGCTCCCTCCTAAGGTAGCCTTTTGTTACCGGCTTCTTTCACTCATCACAACACCTTCAAGCTTTACCCATCTCATAACATGTATCAATTCTTCATTCCCTTTTATGGCCAAATAATATTCCATTAAATGGATATATCACATTTTTTTATCCATTCATCAGTAGATAGACATTTGGGTTACTTCCTCCTCTTGGCTATTTCAGATGATGGTACATGAAATTCAAGTACATGTTTTTGTGTAAGCATGTATTTTTAATTCTCTTAGGTATATATCTAGGAATGGAATGGCAGAGTCATACAGCATCAGTCTATCTAATTGTGTGAGAAACAGCTAGACTGTTTTCCAATTGTACCACTTTATATTCCCATGAGCCTTAAACAAGGGCTCTGATTTCTCCACATCCTCACCAGGGCTTGCCCTGTCTTTTTGATTACAGCCATCCCAGTGTGTACCGGTATCTCATCATGGTTTGGATTCACGTTTCCCTTGTGACTAAGGAGGGATATGGTGAGCATCTTTTTATGTGCGTTTTGGCCATCTGTATATCTGTCCTGCCATTTTGCTGGTCTAAGTAAATACTCAGTGTAATGCCCTCAGGGCCCAGGATTTCCTGGCAGGTTTGTGGTCCCTCTCTGAGGACTCTCAGGTACAGCTCCACTAGCACCTTTAGAGATGAGTCTGGAACTGACTTTGAAGTGACAATGTTTCAGCTCAACAGACAGGGACCACGCAGCCTTCTGTCCTCCAGAAACTGCAAGGTAGGGCTGCATGAGAAAGGTACAGAGACGGGTGAGGGTGGACCGTGCTGGTCCACGAGGACTGTACATCAAGCTGCAGAGACAGCAAATAAGTAAGTGCTTTAACAGAGCGATGAGCCTAGCACTTCAGGAGCAGAGGGAAGGCTGGAACGTCAATCAGGGAAAGGTCTCAAAGGAAGAGCTGGAGCAGGTGTCCACAGACTGAGCCAGGGAAGGACAGGCCACGCTGGGGATCAGCATGAGCACAGCCCTGAAGGCAGGAAGAGGAAAACAGAGGAAACAGGCAATCTGGAGGAACTGGACTCAGTCCACACATTCAAGAATCTGAGCAAACATCCACGTCCACACACAACTCACTGTGCACACGATTGCAGGGTGTGGGGAGAGAGGGGAGTGGAGAGAAGCAAGGCTGAAAGATCAGATTGAAGCCAGATCAAAAGGTGCCCTCATGCCACATCAAGATTGTCCCTCACACTCCGAGGAAGGAGGCAGAATCAGTGGCAGCAGGAGCCTTAAAGGTCTGCTCCCCTCAGGACCTACAAGCACACCACCACAGCTAAGGCCTGTGCGTCTGCACATAGCAGTGCCTGGACCCCCCTCAGTGTACATCCTCAGAAACAGACCCAGGAAGTGCTCTCCCTGTGCTGACCTGTTTAATCAGCCTGTTCTTTCTCCATTGCTAAGGGAAGCAGTTTTTCCCAGTTACCAAAGATCTGACCCCCACATTACTCAATCACAGCAGAATGAGACCCCAAACCAGCAGACACTATCTCTGACCCCTCCTGCCTACCCCCCCTTCCAAACACACAGGTCTTTTGTTCACAAAAGGGACAGATGAGCCTGAAGGCAGGTGGATTTTTCCTCACTCCACATTCTCATCAGCACCTGACAAGCAAGGGCAGGCCTTGGCTTCACAGCCTGCTGTCCCTGAGCAAACCAGACACATAGCACCCAGTTGGCTAAGGCAGGGCTATTTCTGTGACTGCAGCAAAATGCACAAATCAGCAGTCACAACGAAGGGCTCGGGACCTGCTGCAGCAGGAAAATGCCTCCAGCAAGCCCCACTCCACTCGTAAGACACTTTCCCCACTCTTTCCTCCATTGTGGTCACAAGTCAATGATGCCAGTGACAGCTCAAACAGAGAACTGAGGACCTCCTTCTGAGAAAATTGTTCTCTGAGCAGGATTTGGGGCAAGGCTGGAGGGCTAGGGGGAGGTCGGGGCAGGTGGGAGACAACAAAGTCTATAATAAATTTTGCCGTGACCCCAGCACATCCTCACTATTTTCAGCACAAAAGATCAAACACTAAAACATGGGGAAAAGAACACTTGGGTAAGCTTGAGGCTCGGATCCTCCATTTCTTAGTTTTGTGACCTTAGACAAATTTTGTAAAATGGGAACATCACCTCTCCTGTCTATCTCCTAAGAGCCACAGTGAATAGATACGGTGATAAAGAAAGAAGTACAGGCAGGTGGTCAGCATCAAGCAGGGCCAAGAAGAAGATGCAGGAAGCCAGCCAGGGAGACTGGGGGGAGCCAGGCAGGCCCTCACTCCTAAGGAACTAAGGAACGCAGTGGGGCCCACAGGGCCGCCCTGCCACTCTGGAGCACAGGGAAGATCCCAGGGCCACTTGCACGCTGGGTGCAAGGTTGGGCCTTGATGAGCCTCTGCTTCCTCATCTGTAGAATGGAGGCAGACATAGGACTATTCCTAGGGAGTTGGGTGATTCAATACATGCTTGTTTACAACAATACTTGGCCCTTAACACATTCATTAAACGTGAGTTATCATTACAAACTATATTTCTGCCCACCATTGATTTAACTGTACCAGAGTAAAGCAAAGTTTTAAGGGAAACTGATGGCATCAGTCTTCCCTGGAGAGATGTTGTGTGAGCCTTCTCGATGCCCCAAGGCAGAGCCAAAGAGCTGAGGAGTAACCACATGTCTTACTCTTGGTTGACTCAGAGACTTACAGCTGATGTCTCCCATCCAGGAGTCCCCAGTGAAGAAGCATGCTTGAGGACTATAAAAATAATAATAATCTTTCACAGATGTATGCAGCACTTTGAAGTTTATGCATATCTTCAAACAACTCTGAGTGCACGATATGATTCTCATTTTTACCAATGAAGAAAGCGAACCAAGATTTTAATTCAGTTTGTTTAATTTTGTGAACAATTCTCTATCAAAATTGTATATTCTGAATTATATATTTATATACTGGGTTTTCCAGGTAACAAGTGCAGAAGTAGCTACATTCTGCAAAGCAAACCTTCCAGCTGATTGAGTTCCAGAAAACCAAAAGTATACAGCATCTTATCCAAAAAGTTCTGCTTGGGCTGGAGGCAACACCAGCACGGTCTCAGGTGCCTGAGGGAAGGCGAGTGGTGCCAACAGGGAACAGGCAGATCAAGGAGTGTGAAATGCAAAGAAAAAGGGGACTGCAGCGCGAGGTGCCCCTCCTACTGAACCGACAGATGGCTGCGGGGCCATCAAACTCTGAGGAGAGGAGGAAAATTAATTTTTCTCAAACGGCACCAGCGTCACAGCAGCCAACATCCACAGGTTGATGGCTTTCCCAGCTCTGTGGATTGGAAAGAAGGGTGAGACCTTTCTTTCTTCTAAAGTAAGAGGAAACAAAATTGGGGAATTCAATAGGTGCCTAAGAGTTATGGAAGTACCGCAGGAAAGCAGGTGATAAAAGCCCTTTGTGAGAAACTGTACTGTAAGTGACAGCATCTATTCTCTAAGTAAGAATGTGTCTGTACCAAGAAAATCAGATTTTCAGCCTCTAGCATGTTAAGCATTTCATATTTTAACCACCTCTGCTATAAATAATCATGGGCAGTAGATCCAGGGTTTAAAACTCTTAGATAGATATTCTTGGCATCTAGTCGCCACGCTCCATATCATGACTGTGTGCAGTCAGGTGCTGCACAGCAACACTCTGGTCAGTGTTAGGCCATGTCCAGATGACAATCCTATAAAATTATGATGGAGCTGAGAAATTCCTATCATCTACTGGTGTCTTGGTGATCCTAACTCTGTGTAGGCCTCAGCTAATGTGTGTGCTTGTGTCTTCATTTTTAATTTTAAAAAGTTTAAAAGGTAAAAATAACTGAAACATTTAAAAAGATAGGAGAAAGCTTATAGGATAAAGATATAAAGAAACAAAATATTTTTGTACAGCTGGACAATGTGTTTGTGTTATTTCAGAAGAATCAAGAAGTTTTTTTTTAATTAAAAAGTTTATAAAATAAAAAGGTTACCATAAGCTAGGGTTAACTTATTATTGAAGAGAGAAAAACATTTTTTAAGAAATTCAGTGTAGCCTAAGAGTACAGTATTTATAAAGTCTGTAGTAATGGGTGGCAATGCCCTTGGCCTCCACATTCACCCTCTACTCAGTCACTGAGTCACCAGAGCAACTTCCTCTCCTGCAAGCTCCATTCGTGGTAAGCGCCCTACACAAGTGTACCATTTTTTAATCTTTTACACTGTATTTTTGCTATACCTTTTCTATAGGCAGATAGGTTTAGGTACATAAATATTTACCATTGTGTTACAGATGTCCACAGCATTCGGTAGAGTAACACGCTGTACAGGTTGTAGCCTAGGAGCATAGATAATACGTACATAGCCTATTGCTATGCCAGACAGCCTACAGCTCCCAGGTCCCTAGGCTACAAACCCATACAGCATATCACTGTACCAAATCTGCACACAGATTTGTATCCCTGCAGCTAAGAAGGTTAGCCCTCAGGATGCCTGGATGGGACCTGAGAGACCTGCAAACTGGGATTCTGGCTTCCCAGGTAATGAATACATCCGCACAGCCTTGCTCCTGCCTCTGGGAACCTAGGCAGAGAGGGGAGGCTTTCCCATCCGTATTTCAAATCTCCTGGCATGAAGGTGTATGTGGAGGGGGGAACGGCTATCAGCCCTGACAGGAGATGATGCAGAGGAAAGCAGAGCTTCTCTGCAAATCTGAGCATCTGAAGGACTTTTGTGGGAAATAGTACACAGACATGTTCCGTGTGGCCTCAGTGCAGACGGGGGACAATGAGTAGAAACCACAGAGAAGCATATTTTAAAAATTTAATATGAGAAAGGCATTCTAATGAACTTGTCTAATAATAAAATACTGTGCTGCCTTGAAGAGGCTGGGCCCCCATTGTAGGAGAGGATCAAGCTGAGACTGGATAAATGAGGGATGCTGGAGGGGAAATTCCACTCGAGAAACCAGGCCCTCGGACGTCGCTCCCATCCCTGAGGTTCTGTAATTATATTAACAGAATCTATAACTGTCTGCTAGAGTTAGGAAAAGCATTTCAATTCATTCTTCTCATTTCATAAAGGCAGATAGGAAGGGACTTGATCCAAGCCGCCAAGTCGATCTTGCCATTCCCTCCTCACACAACAGCATGCACAGGAGGATAAAGGCTTGTCAAGCATTTCAGTGAGAGGGAAGGGAGGAAGGCAAAGGACAAGTGGTTTCAATTTCTAGAGCTGATGGCATACTGGGCACCTCCACACTTCCCTGGAGGACCCACGCTGGCTCTGTACACAGCACCCAGGCCTCAGCGCAGGAGGGCAAAACCCAGGGGAAAGACGTTACAGCAAAAAAGAGGCTGCTGCAGTGACTAGCAGAGTGGGATTTGTATGAGTAAGGGGGAGATACTGAAACTCAGACTATTCCCATGGTAAATCGTTCTTGCCATCCTACATGGACTGATAGATGGATGGACAGATGAATGGATGGCAGGAAAGCAGGCATTATTCTGATGCATCCACAATCGTGAGAGAAGTTTTTTTTTTTTTTTTTGAGACAGAGCCTCAAGCTGTCCCCCTGGGTAGAGTGCTGTTGCATCACAGCTCATAGCAACCTCCCACTCCTGGGCTCAAGCGAGTCTCCTGCCTCAGCCTCCCAAGTAGCTGGGACCACAGGCACCTGCCAGAACGCCCGGCTATTTTTTGGTTGCAGCTGTCATTGTTGTTTGGTGGGCCCAGGCTGGATTCGAACCCACCACCTTAGGTGTATGTGCCTGGCGCCTTAGCTGCTTGAGCCACAGGCGCCGAGCCAGTGAGAGAAGTTTTAATCTAGGCTGCAGACATAACAAAAAACAACAAAAAGCCCATACCCTCTAATAATGACAAGCATTCTCTGTCTGGTATAGAAATTATAGTGGCCTAACTAGATACAATTCACACAAAACCTATACCACTGAGATGATCAAAAATCCCAAGGAATGTTCTGAGACCAGCTAGGCACAAGTCACTTTAATTACACACTGATCACAGCATTACCGGAGATGTCACTGTGCTGCAAGGAAAAGTGATAAAATTGTTTTGCTGGAGAGACCCATGCAGGTTAGCACAGAAATCCAGCATTTGTCAAATGTGACTATGCACAGATGTGGACGAGCCATTTGTACAAGGCTCAAACACCAGTGTGGGAACTTGAGTGCCTTTAAATGCTTTAATGGAAAGACTATTTTTAACATACAAGTATATGCTGCAAATCCCCAAAACAGCGACCCACGACCCAGGCTGCAAGGCAGCTAGATATAAGGCTGCACGACCTCTCAAGATCTGGTGTTTCCTAATTCAGGAACTAGAGGTCAGGAGGTAGGATCTATCCACCCTGGAACTCAGGTAAACACTAAACAAAGGACACTGAGGCCAGGGACCTAGGTTATAGTCCTAATCGAGGGACTGAGCAACCCTGGGCAAATGCAATCTGCCCCAAACTTGACATCTTCAGCAAAATAAGGATAAAACTATCTTCCTATTTCACTGAATTAGCATGAGAGCAAACTTACAATATGCTACAAAGCCAACATGTCAACTGTTGATCCCTGTCCAAGCCTATGAAACAGCAGCACTGTCATAGCCACTGGTGGGAGCAAAGCCACGGAAATGGGGGGCACACGGCTCACAGAGCACTGGGAGTTGCTTGGAAGGCTGTAGCATGTCTGTCAAAGAGAACATAGATCTCAGGCTTGGACATGAAAATACACACACCCAGCAGAAGCCAAAGGAAGTAAACAAGGACCTTATACTTTGCCTCTGGACTGTACCAAGAAGTGGCACTGGATGGTGAGGATCTTAATCACAAAAGTCTGGACCCAGAAGACAGGTTCTTAAACTGAGAAATGACCATAGGGAGTGAGTATCTCAAAGGAAATAGTTAGACTTCAACTTGGTCAAGTCACATGAAGCTGCCTGTAAGTTTAGGCTGGGCTGCAGGCAGCCCAGGAGCATCTAATCACAGTTATGATGTGCCCCGGTGCCCACATGCTGCAGAGACAGTGGGTTCCTCAGCTGGCTGTGGGAGCCAGAGCAGAGAAGGGAGCACTGAAGGGGAAGAAGAAAGGGAAGTGAGAGAGAAAAGTGGAGTGTGATGCTTTCTTCTAGGGCTCGGGGGAGGTGGCATGCAGGGAAGGGCACGTTATTAATCAAAGCTTGAAACTCTTTAATACCAGTCCTTCAAAAGAATCCTTGACATCATATTGTTGGAAGCTATTTTCAGTTTGTAATTTATAAAACAACACAGATGGCTACTCACAGTCAGCTCCGATCTGGCCATGCTTTCTGCACCTTTGCCATCAGGCTTTTGGCATTGGTCTTCTGCACCACGGAAAGAGAAAGCAAAGCCATGCCTTTCATCATGACCAAGGGCATGCAACCAGCATGTAACCTCAAAGACTGGGAAGAGAAGAGGGCCAGCAGCAGCTTCCTCCAAGGCAGGACTTGCTCCCTCCCTGCACAGCACACTTATTTTCTAAGCCAGCACAGATATCTTCTGGCTGTCGAGGTCACCCTACCTCATGCTCTACAGTAACCTTTCCATTTTCTGTAAATAATTTCCACTACTGACTTCCCAGCACCATGGGAAGTGATGGATTGTGTAGGACAGAGAGAAAGGGAGAAGGCTCTTACTGAGCTGTCCTGTGCTTGGTGTTATGTCTTGTGTACAAGACATCATTTCGTTCTCAACCATTTACTGATAAGGATCTAGGCCAGTAATTCCCAAACAGTGCACAAACTCTAGCATGGTAGTCCTCAACCTTTTTGACATCAGGAACCAGTTTCATGGAAGATAATTTTTCCATGGACCAGGGATAGGGAGGGGGGATGGTTTCAAGATGATTCGAGCATTACAGCTCGACCTCAGATCATCAGGCACTAGATTCTCATCAGGAACACACAACCTAGATACCTCACCTGTGCAGTTCACAGAAGGTGGAGCTCAGGTGGTGATGTGAGCCATGGGGAGTAGCTGTGAATACAGAAGAAGCTTCACTTGGTTGCCTGCCACTCACCCCCTGCTGTGCAGCCCAGTTTCTAATAGGCCACTACAGTAGCAGTCTGTAGCCTATGAGTTGGAGACCACAGCTCTCAAATATCAAAACTAGCAGGTATGCTTTCTCAAATATCCTTTCTGCCTCCACTGTGACATGTGAGTCATATATCTCAAATATGCCATGGAAGGTGTAGAAGAAATCATTTTATAACCAATATACTGGGTGTATCCCCATCTTACAGATGACAAAACTGAGGCTTCACAAGGCTTAGGTATGTCATGCAAAGTCATATGCCAGTAAGTGGTGGAACTAGTGGTCAACCAGCTCTGCCTAACTGTGAGGGCAAAAGCTTTCCTAACATTTTAGTCCATCTCTGCAATGGCAATGAAAGCATGTAGATTTCCAAAAAACTTAAGTGATTTGGTTTTATCCTATAACTTGAGTTCAGTGTCCTCTCCTTCATGCTATTATTTAAAAATAATAACCAAAACATAAAACTCCAAGATGTACTTAGAGAACCAGAGATGGATATTGGCTGGAAGAATGGTTTCAGTTCCAGCCTCCAGACTGGACATGTGAGACCAGGAGGAGAGAGGTTGGGCAATGTTTATTAGTCAGGGAGCAGTACTCAAAGAGGTCACACCCTTGTAGAGAAGGACATATTCATAGGAAGCCTCTGTCCAAGCCTGAGGAGCAGGGGTGACAGGTAGGTATGGATGGCCCTCAGAAAGGTGTACAGAGATGGTGGTGTCTCACCTGGGCCTTGCAGAATAATCAGGGCATATAGAGGGGTGGGCTGGAGGGAAAGTATCCCAGGCAGAGGGAAGAGCATACCCAAAGGCCACAAATGTGGGCAAGCACCTGTTTGGAAAACAGCCAGGGGGTTAGTATGGCTGAAACCAAAGGTACCAGGGAAGCCCAGTGAGAGGAGAGGGGCTGTGGAGAGAGGGGGGATGTGGAGGGCCCTGAATGCCAGGCAAGGAGTTTGTCCTTTAAAATAAACATAAAGCCTGGTATACAGCAGGCACTCAAGAAAGTCAAGAGAGGCAGTTATCCTTAGCCTGGGGACATGGAAGGGACAGGCTACTCTTTGGCTACACAGAGCATGCAACGATCAGCAGCCCAAGAGACTATGGCTGGTATAATGAAATGGAAAGTCAAGCTGCCAATCTGGCTAAGGCGCTTCCCAAGGCAGAAAGTGAGGGGGAGGGAAGCAGAACCCCAGACTCAGACAGGCAGCAGGTCTGCAGGAGACCAACAGAGACACTTTTACAGTATGCTTAGCCCCTCGCCTGTGGATGTGGGGACAGTCCTCTGGACTGTACTTCTTGAGGGCAAAGCCTGACCCATAGTAGGCCCTGGATGAATATCTGTGAAATTCCCCACAGCTGAGCTTTAAAGTCGCCAACATAGCCTGGATAAGCTCAGATGTGCTGAGATGACAGGACAAGAGCCATTTCCCCAAACTGCTACCAGGACTCAGACCAAACTCATATTAATTTCCTAAGTTTATCCTGAATTCACCAGGGCCAGGCCACATGAGTGAATTCCACAATGGGAGTCCAAATTTCCATTGCATACCCCTCCCAGAGCCAGGCTGGGCCGGGCTGGATGTGGCTGCCTTCACCTACAGCTCCTGCCAACCCTTAGCAGATGAGGACTGCTCCCAGCTCCTAGAGATGCTGCTCCAGATGAATACAAGTCTATCCAGGAGACAGAGGCAACATCTGAGCCCTGCACGCTGGGCCGGGAGCCCTCCCGAGTACACACAAGCAGGCACGTCCCCCTCGTACTGGGAGGGGCCAGCCCTGCTGAGCGTCTGACCTATAGCTAATGCACACTAAAAGCAGCTCTTAGGGATTTCTCAGCCAGAAGGAAATCAACAGTGACAGTAAAACATTTACACTTTTGAGAGGTAGTTTCCTCACCTCCACTTTTTCCCCTTGATTCTTTCTACATGGGATTATGGCCAAATCCCAGTGGTTAGTTCTCAAAACTGGCAAATTAGTCTGTAGGCAGTGTTGGCACTATCCAACAGAGAAAGCCTAACCTTCCCATTCAACTCAGGGCCAAATTCTAGCTCATGTGATAACTTGGACTATCAGGAAATGTGGGGGCAGCCTTAGTGTGATGGCCTTCATGTATGTTCCCCCCAAATTGTGTGTTGACATCCTAACCTCCAGTGGAATGGTGTTAGGAGGTGGGGCTTTGAAAGTGATTAGGTCATGAGGGTGATCCCCTCATGATAGGATTAGTGCCCTTGTAAGAAGAGACATGAGAGAGCTTGCTGCTCCCACCCCCAGGATACAATAAGAAGAGGGGTGTCTACAAGCCAGGAAGCAGGTCCTCACCAGACAAATCGTCCACAAGCATGTTCATCTTGGACTTCCCAGCCTCCAGAACTGTGAGTAATAAATTTCTGTTGTTTACGAGCCACTCAGTCTATGTTTGTTACAGAAGCTTGAAGTGACTAAGGCACTTGGAAAATGCATTTATAGAGACAGGGTACTTGTTACCTTGAAAACCAGTCAAAAGCCAAATTCTGGCCTAAGAATGGTCCAACACTCCACTTCTGGTTCTAACAGATCATACTTCCACATATGCTGGATTATGTAGCCTTAAAATGACGCCAAACACTAGCACAGTTTGCCACATGAGTGACATAAGTTCTGCTGTGATAAGAATTTGAACTCCCGCCTCTCCTCAGGAATGTTGTATCACACTTAATCAGACCCTGTACGTAACCTCAACTACTGGGGTTTACATATAAACCAGAGTTTGACAGACACTGAGGGCACTCAGGCTATGGCAGGGCCACACTCTGTCAGCCACCTCTCTGAAGGTGGAGAGCTCATGCCGTGACAGGGCTGCAGATTCAGCCACCTCTCCAAAGACTGAGAGCCTGGGGTCAGCAGGTCCCCACTCCAGGAGCAAATCTCGGAGGCCAACCAGCCAACACCAGCACCACCCTCTTGGGGACCAAACATGTTGTCAGGGATCTCTAAGGTGTCAGGCAAGCCATCTCTCCCAAGAGCCTCGAATTTTAATTAGACTTTACATTCCGGACTGGTTTCTATCCTAATTGAACAAATGTTTAAAATTCCATCAAATATTTTCAGTGTTTAACCAGAGCCAGAGGAGAGGCACGCCCATTTCTTCAGCCTGGAGGAACTCACTCACTGGGTGGTTAATGTGAGATTTGTTCTCATTGTCATCCCCCTCCATAAGCACTGTGAACCAAAGGAAAAGAAAGACGGCCTCTTTGTATAGCAGCAAATCATTGGTTTTATGAAACTGTATTTTGATCATTTTTTTGTAGCCATATGAATTCATGACTGACCATGAGGGTATTTCTGACCCTAAATACCTCCACCTCCCTGCCTTATCTCCTCCTCCCAGGCCTTTCTCCTGCCTCCCTCCTTGCTGTGCCCCATCAAGCTTAGGGTGATCACGCGTCTTTGGGGAGCCCAACAGCACTGATTGACAACTGTTGTCATAGCACAATCAATGATAACACCCCCTAACTCTCAAAAGTGTTCTAGTTTAACCAGTAAGTTAATGTGAAATCGAATGGTTGCTGCCACCCAGGACTATTTCTCATGATGTTTATATTTACTTACTATGGCAGATCTAGAAAATGGAGTCTTAGGTAGCAGGGCCCAATTCAGATTGCACACATTTTCTTTCCCACCCCCTTTCCTTCCCTTCACATTTCATCCCTCCTTTTGTCTCAGAAGGAATTCATCTTAGCTGACAAAGACACTATAATGGTTTTCATCAAAAAGGACATCAAGGACATGTTCTTGATGGCACAATCCAGCAAAGCAAGGCTTGGGAGCTGGCGTCCACTGCACACTGGGACCTCCAAGGATCCAGCACTGCCCCCGGCTCAGGCAGCACTGAATGGACCGGATGGTGACGAGGGAAGCAGAGAGCATACAAATGCCACATCACCCCCAGGCCTCTCTCCATCTCTTTTGCTGTCTTCCCTTTAAATTTCCTTCTCTCTCTTCCCCCCTGTCTGGGTTTTCAATTTCCCAAAAGCATCTTCAGACCCTGAAAGTAGTTTAAAGATGCTCTTTAAACAACAGCTAAAATGATTGCCGGCACCAATAAATGATGAGTCTGAGGATCTTTTTATTTTCTTCTCAAAATTATATTTCTGGATAAGAATTCTGCTTGGCCTTGACATTTTATTATTAGATAAGTCTGAGGTCAGTTAGAAAAACATTTGATAGAATTTTAAATTACCAATAAAAATCAACTAAGTAATGGGAGAAAATATTTGAAAAAAACAAAATTGAAACGTATCTGAAAATTGTCAGCATTCCAGGATCAGCCAACTGAAGCTTTCAGAGGGTCCTGAGCATTTGGCCAGTTTTTCCTCAATGAGCCAAAAACCAAAGGTTTCAATTTGGCAGTTCCTGGGCTCGGCCTGGTATACAGATGTGTTTTGTTTCACCAGCAGACTATCTGCTCATTTGTCAATATTTAAAAATCGGAAGCTTTTATATCAACAACACAAATTTCTCGCTTCTTTTGAAAATAATCAGAAGAGCTGAAAACAATGGGGCCATATTGATGCAAAAACAAACCCCCCAAATCAGAAACATCAGTTAAAAATAGGGCATAGATTGGTTTTCAGTCAATTGCTTTCTTTCTCTTTCTTTTACAATCCATTTTTAAATCTTCAAAAATTTATATCACTTCTTGGGTGCTCATGCTCAGTGGTTAGGGCGCTGGCCACATGCTCTGGGGCTGGGGTCTTTGGCAGCCCAGGTCTGCCAAACAAACAAACAAAACATCATATCACTTCCTGAAGGTATTTAACTGAAATTAAACTGCTAGATTCCCGAGTTTCTGAATCACAGATGGCCTCTTTTTTACCTGCTATGATATGTTACATTCACTGGTTGATCACCCTTTATTCTATGTGCTAGACGTTCTCCCATTTCATAATTTTTTTAAAAACCCACCTGTTCCATCTGATCTTTAGTGTGATATGATATGTGGATTGGGGACGGGGGCTTTTCTGATGTGGTCTACAGGTGGCTGGCAGGCACCTGCACTCACAGCTAATCACGTGCAACCCAGGTACCGCATTGTATCCTTGAATCTCTCCCAAGTCTGGCTGGCAAAGAGGGGTCAGACAGTTCAGTCTCCCTGCCTGTTTCAGTCTCCTCTGCGTCCAAAGGGTCTCAAGGACTCCATAACTCCTATGCAAGTGGACAGCTTGATCATCTGTATGACACCTTTATCCTTGGACAGCAGCTAAAAGGATGTGAGACAGGAGCGGGAGCAGAAGAGAGATGGGGGGTGCCTCTCCCCTGCCCTGGTTATTCCTTCTAAATAATGGGATTCATCCTTATGTCTACACCTTGCTTAGACACTGTCTTCAGGCTCTCTGAAAGATGAATATCAGTGAACTACAATCACATTATTATGAACAAAGAAAATCTTGTTCACTGTCGACCCAAGTAGAGGGCTAGGATCATGTTGTCTTCTTTATTGCTGCAGTCGAGAGAGGATGATGGTGCTGGTATTAAAGGAAAGGGTTTCCAGGAAGACGCTGGGCTTGATTTTATTAAGGGAGTCTATAAAATTTTTTAATAGGGCTGAAGGGATCAAGTGGAAGCCAGAAGTGGCCAAATGCACTGGCACCTCGTGCTACACTGACTGACAGTAATGAGGTCCCACGAGCATCTCCATAACGTCACTCCTCTGAGAGTCTAGCAGGACTGGCCAAGCCCATAATGACTGCTCATCTGCAGAGGCATGGACACAGCAAACATCCAGGCAAATCATTCCATAGCGAGCGACTCTAGTTCCTAAACAAGCTTCTTCTTTTACGAACAGTGATAGAAAAGTCCCCAAGTCCTGGACAGCTTGGTTCCTGGATCAAAACATTCCTATGGGTAGCTTCTTGATGTTGGGATCGATTCTGGAACCCTCAGATAGATCATGGGATTCTCTAGGCTCAACAGTAAATGGCTCAAAAATTCAGCCCAAGAGAGGGAGATAGGTGCTTAATTCAAACCCAAGCTCAGTTAAAAGCCTGATATTTCTGCATAAGCAATTCTGCTACTTACCAGGAGGCAGAGAATGAATATCCATTTCACTTAGTCAGCTGGAGAAGAAATGCAGTCATTTGACTCAAATGTGCATCCGAGATGGCCATGGAGCTGCACTGAAACTCCCCGCATGTGAAGCCAGTCACGCTTCACTCAGCCCCTATACACGCTGTTTGTCACAGGTCCCTCCTGTACCCATGCCTCTGTGGTTCAATTATGCTAGCATGCTTTTTTCCCCCAGTAAGATGCTTACAGATAAGTGGGCGGGTTTTTTTGCTGCCTAGATTGCAAATGAGGTTCTTTCAATAAGATGTTAATTTGGCAAAAGAAACAGGTTGTGATAAGGCAAAAAAGACAGTGCTTCTGGCCCCAGCATCCTTTGCTGTGCCTCCATCACAGCATGTCTCAAGGTCCCCTCCCACTGGAGTAATGGTGCCACCAGCTAGGCTGCAAGCTCCTGGAGGCCCGGGGCCCAGTTCCTTTCTCCTACACAGCTGGGCCCTTGGCAAATGCCTGCCGAGTGAGTGTCCACCTGGGCACAGCGTTTAGCCCATCCCAAGTGTGCTGCAGGGCAAATCTGACCACCCTTGCAAAAGACCCGTCAGAGGAAAGACAGGAGCATGACCCCCACTTGCTAGCATTTCGAAGGCAAGTCATTAAACTGAGTGTGAGGTGGGCCACGCAGCAAAGCTTACAGTTCCAACAGCAATAAGCCTTTGTGGCTCATCCGTGAGCTGTCCCTACCCAGCAGGACTGACATGGCGTTGGCGTCTTAGGCATGTGTGTTTTCATTACGTTTTACCTGCTCTATCTCCTGGAAAGCAGGAACCAGAGCTTCTCCCTCATAATTGCCCAATGCAACGCATCCCATGAGTCACACACACAATCAGCTGAGTGACAATGTCTCCCACATTTCTTTTACAAGGAAAAACCGAATGTTAAAGTGGCTGCTGTGACAAGACCATGATGGCACTTCCTTCTGTCTACCGCTGAAGACGCATCCGACGAAACATCCGCTCCTTCATTCATTCAACTTCTACTATGTGCCAGCACTTGGTCTGTGCAGCACGAACAGAATGTGCCACCCGCTCCCATGCCTCCCACTCCCGAACGCCCTGACTCACCCTCTCAGGAGACACCTGCGTGTCTTTTATGAAGTGGTGTTTTCAGAGGCGGGAGGCCTTTCACATGGTTAACCCAGACCTCATCTCTCAGCCTCAGGACTCAGATCTTCAGCTGCTTCCCTCAGCATCCCCAGTCTCCAGGCGGCATCCTGGTGCTCCCAGCTCACCCAGGGGACAGGACACAGTCACACCAAAAGTGACACAATCCCACTTGAGCTCTTTTATATACAGCTTTTAAAATACATTTTCTTATCAATGTCATTAAAAAATAACAACCTTGACCAGATATGGGAGCTCATGCCTGTAATCTTAGCCCTCTGGGAGTCTAAGGCAGGAAGATCCCTTGAGCTCAGGAGTTCAAGACCAGCCTGAGCAAAGTTAGACCTCATCTCTACCAAATATAGAAAAATAGCAGGCTTGGTGACACATGCTTGTAGTCCTCAGGCAGGAGACTAAGGCAGGAGGATCACTTGAGTCCGGCAGGAGTTTGAGGTTGCTGTGGGCTGTGCTGAGGCCATAGTACTACAACCTGGGTGACAGAGTGAGATCTTGTCTCAGGGGAAAAAAAGAGCAAAAAAGTAAACAAACACAAAAAAACCCTAATAGTAGATTTTGACCTCTACCCCAATGTAGGATACATAGCCTCATCATCACCTTTTATGAGTAATTTCTATGGCAGCTGTAACACTGCCTCCAGGTCACAGAGGCTATGCAAAAACAGCTCAGCTTTCTAACTCCCAGCAAGTGAAGGAAACACTATTTTAAAAGGTGATAGTTATTTTTTTCTTTTACTCAGATTTAGCCTAATATAAACTGACAGGTTCAATTTTGGTTAATTTAAAAAAGAAAAAAAACACAAGTTCAAGGGCTAAAATCTTCATCCTTGAGTGGCAGAGGAAAGAAGAGAATCTAATACCTTTTACCTTCCAAGTCCTCTAATATCCTGAAGTGGTGGCAGTGGCTGGTTCTCGTAAAGAGGAGGGCTTCATGCCTAGTAAACAGTGGACCTGAATTCGGATCAGCCATCAAGGCTTCCAAAGGTGATGGTTACATTAACATCTTAACAAGAGGCTCAGCTCAGCGCCTATAGCTCAACCAGCTAAGGCGCCAGCCATGTACACCTAAGGTGGCAGGTTCGAATCCCCAGCCCGGACCCGCCAAACAACAATGACGGCTGCAACCAAAAAATAGCCGGGCATTGTGGCAGGCACCTGTGGTCCCAGCTACTTGGGAGGTGGAGGCAAGAGACTCGCTTGAGCCCAGGAGTTGGAGGTTGCTGTGAGCTGTAATGCCACAGCACTCTACCCAGGGGGACAGCTTGAGGCTCTGTCTCAAAAAA
>CAUYTI010112409.1:0-58961 GCA_963575145.1 Galago senegalensis
AAATAGACCAATCAGGGATGCACTGGAGGAGTTGCCAGAAGTCCTGCCTGAGGAGACAGCATGGCCAGTGTCTTCCCCACTTGTGTCTGGGGAATTCCTCCGTTTGCTGCAACAGGTCCAGGGACAAGGTGGCCGTCTCAGTGCCACCTTGTCCAGTATCACTGGCACCAATAGGCCTTAAAAACTGATGGTTGTGTAACAAACTCTTTCAAAGTTTAGTGACTTAAAAACCATTCTATTTTGTGGGTCAGGAATTTGGGAATGGCCCAGTTGAGCAGCTTGTCTCTGATGCACCTCTGGTGCAGCTGGAGCTGGAGGATCCAGTCCCACGGGCTTCTCCATGCACATGTCTCTGCACCATGTTGCTCCCAGGCTTCCCTCACCTTGTGTGGTGTGTCATTCTCCATGGGCTTTTTGTAGCCTGTGGCATGGGAGTTATCAGAGTAGCCAGGCTTCTTACCTGCACCTGGGTAGGTGCGCAGCCAGACAGCCAGTGGGCAACCTGTCCCAGCCGCCTTCAGAAGCCCACACACCTGCCACTGCATGCTGTCGGGCACTCTGGCTGGTGAGGCCAGTCTGGGTTTCATAGGGATGAATCAGGTTGTCTGTGATCATCACCAGAGCAGAGAGTTATAAAGGACCCAATTATAAAATTCCTTTGGGGAGTAAGTCAGTTTTGTAGGCCAAAACCTTGCTGCCCAACACCTACTTTGCATTTTAGGAGAAAAAGTAAAATGTTACATGTTATCTGTTTTGCTTTGCACTAGAGTTTTGCCTCATTGCAAACTCACTTCAGTGAAGTCCGTGGGCCTGGCTGTGGCCACCTGTTAGACTGATTGTGATGGTAATGGCGCTGGTTACATGTGGACAGCAGTGGCAAGAGGGGTACAGAGGTGATGCGGAGCTTTTAAGTGTGAGTAGTGGGGACGCCTTTGTGCTGTTGACAGAAATAGAAACCCAGGAGGAAAGACTATTTGGGATAATGAGGCTTTGCAGTGCAGGTAACAAAATACCCAAGCTAAAGCAGCCTGAACCCTCGTTTTTCTTCCAGAAGTAAGGGGACAAGTAGGCCCAGATGTGGTTCAACACCTCAAAGATGTCAGGACTTTGAGTCAATCTTCTGACCTCTGTCTCCCCTTGGCTGCAGATGGCCAGAAGGAACTGCCTGGTGTCCCTTATCCACAGGAGCTCCGTGCCAGGTGTCTCCCAAGTGCCACGGCCAGGATTGGGTCATGTTTCCATGTGCCATAGCTCAGGGGTGACCGGGGAGTGACTGTTGGCATCATCAGGCTTTTCGGGGAAACAGCTCAGCTACAGGGAGAAGGCATGTGGTAGGGGCCCCGTAGGGTCTTCCAGGGCAGTGAATGTGTTTTCTCTCTCCCACAGCTGGGGAAGTCTGCTTTATCTGCTTTACAGAGCTTGAGTTAAATGGGCTAAATCAGAACGAATTAGTATTTTCTAGCAAACTGTTACTTTCTCTGTAGGGCTTTTGCCACTACCACTACTGCTTCTTAATGAATAAAAGATTTAATTATTTCCCTTATACTCTAAAATGTGCAGAGGCTCTCTGGGGCCATGAAGCAGGCATCCCCTTAGCATCTGGCGAGGCTGCCTTCTGATATCCCTGCATAGCATAAGTCCCTGCAAATGCCTGTGTGGGTGGCCGCACAGGTTTATAAGAAATGCTAGACATGGGAGTCACATTTGCTTTAGAATCTAGAGAGTCAGATAACTTTTCAGTTGCAAATTGAACCAAGACAACCAGTTCTGTTTTCATCCCCAAATGACAAAGGCTGGCTGAGTTGATCCTATTGTACAAGTATCTGAAGATGCAGAACTCAGCCAAGAAGAAAAGGTCTTGCTCAGACCTGGTTTAGGCATCTGGGGTTGCAAAGTAATGCTTATTTTTTTTTTTTTTTTTTTTTTGCAGTTTTTGCAGTTTTTGGCCAGGGCTAGGTTTGAACCCGCCACCTCTAGCATATAGGACCGGTGCCCTACTCCTTTGAGCCACAAGTGCCACCCAGTAATGCTTAATTTCTTATACTGTTTAAGATGGGAGTCCTTTAATCTGTGTATCTGTAATTGCCTAATTGTGTATTTTTAATCCAATAAAATTCATAGTGGTAATACAGTACCTTTTATAGACTCAAAACGTCTCAGCGGAAGGCGTCACTCCTTTGCTAGTGAGAAGCAGGGAGAGCTAGGGGAGGACTCAAAGAAGGAAGCTGTGTCCCACCTGAGCCGGAGCGGTTTATTCATTCATCCATGGGACATCAAGCTTGTGTTGGTTGCTGTGGTGCTGGGGCTGGAACCGTAAGTGGGACTGGACCTGACTTTGAGGCACAGGTCATGGTAAAGAGTGCCAAGTCAGGGCCCAACCTTCTTACCAGCCCCATGGCAGAAAAGTGGGGATAGAAGACCAGCATTGTCAGCCTGGCCCACAGAGGGTTGACAAGCTCAGTTTCTAAGGGTGCATTAATGGACCTCAGCCTTATGTGGCAGTAATTGTGTTGTAACTAAATTATAGGGAACCGCAAGAGAAGCCCAAATCTACTCTCCTCTCAAGACAGCATGGTGCCTTGGGGGAAATTTTTATTTCCAAACTAGCTGAAAGAATTGACTGTAGACATTGACTCTACAATTTTCTAGAAGCTGTATTTCTGGAAGTCATATTTTAAATATTAAAAAATATTGTAGTTAAAATGGATTCTTCTAACCAAAAATGAAGAGAAGCACAGAGTGCATTATGTCCTTGCAGACTTCTCTGTAAGACATGAGCCAGGAAAGAAAGGAAACCTGGTCTTAAGCTTACACTCACCTCTTAACTGCCCCCACCCACTTAAATCTGACTTGTGTACAGGCAGTCCCTGAGTTATAAAAATCTGACTGACTTACAACTTGCACTTACAAACAGGGGCTATTACAGGTAATAGGTAAATGGACCTATTCCAGCTTACATACAGAGTCAACTTTAGGGCAAAGCTACCTAACCTGTCTGGTTCATAACCCAGGGAATGCCTCTGTATGCAAACAAGGTCATGTGGGCCATAATAGATGATGGAGAGAAACTACATCTGTCATCTCTTTTTTTTTTAATTTCAAATTAATATAAGGGTACACATTTTTAGGTTACATTGTTTTCACTTACAAGGTAAAGTTCAAATTGTAGAAAAGCCACTCAAGGGGTGTGCTGGACACCATCAAGGGTGCACATTAGGTGAGATCCCACCAATTGCCCTCCTCTTCCCACTAGTCACCTTCATTCCTCTTCCTCACCTCTCCCTCCTCACCCCGCCTCCTCGCTAGGCAACATTTGTGTTTTATCATTCATGTGGGCATGTAATTATTTATTGGTTTCGTATTAGTATTGAGTACACTGGATTCTTGAGATACTTTACTAAGAAGAATGTGTATAGCTCTATCCAGGTAAACAATGCAAAGTCTCTATCTTTTTAATGGCTGAATAATATTCCATAGTATACAGATACCACAATTTGTTAATCCATTCATTAGTTGATGGGCATTTGGGTTGCTTCCACGACTTGGCAATTATGAAGTAAGCTACAGTAAACACTCTGGTGCAAATATCTTTGTGGTAAAATAATTTTTGTTCTTCTGGATAGGCACCTAGTAATGAAATTGTAGGATCAAATGAAAGGTCTACTTTTAGTTCTTTAAGGATTCTCCAGACTTCTTTCCATAAAGGTTGTGTTCATTTGCAGTCCCACCAGCAGTGTAGAGTGTTCCCTTCTGTCCACATCCACACCAGCATCTGCAGCTCTGGGACTTTGTGACGTGGGCCATTCTCACTGGAGTTGGCAATATCTCAGAGTGTCTTGATTGGAGTTTTTCTGATGATTAAAGACAATGAGCATTTTCTCATGTGTTAGCCATTTGTCTGTCATCTTCAGAGAAGTTTCTGTTCAAGTCTCTTGCCCACTTAGAAATGTGTACTCTTCTCTGGCTGATTAATTTGAGCTCTCTGTCATCTCTTTCTGAAGGTCCTTGCCGGGGGCCTGAGGACTTGGCCTGCCACCTTGTTGCTCTAAATCCTAACTCTGATTTAAGTCTCCATCTTTTCGGGCTACTCACCACCACCCCTCTGCTTCCTGCACTCAGCCGGGTGAGATCCCCAGGCAGCTGCACCACAGGCAGGACCTTCTCCTGACCTAATCTTGCTACTGGAACCCCAGCCAGAACCAGGAGTAACAAGCTAAGCTCCTCAGCCACCCTGCCAGGCTCCAAACCATAGCCCTCAGCTAGGACTTTGTTCATCAAAAAAAGGTGTAAAAAACTAACCCAAGAGTAGCCCTAGCCATTGCCTTTAGCAATATAAATGCTGTTAAAATTTTAACTGCTCTTTAACTGGGCTCAGCATCTGAGCCTTGGAGTGGATTTTGGCAAGGCTCCCCTTGCTGAGGACAGTTTCCAGGTATTGTGATAGTGCCCCATAATTATCCTTTTTCATGTGTTACATAGGCTCATAGTTTGACTCCCAAGAGTATTTCTGGAATGAACACCTTGGATGAGTTGTTTCCAGGGACAACCTTGCTCTATACAGTGGCCATTTCTGGTATCTCCAGGGTGCCCTGGGCAGGGCTGAGCCAGACCCCAGGGAGAGCATAGCTAGGCTCCTGAGGCCCTGACTTCCCAGCACATGAGAGAAATGTGTCTTATTAGAACTAGCAAGCATCTTAGGGAAGAGAAAACAATTTATATTTAAGGTAAGATGTTTTGCCCTTGAGAAACTTAATTTGAGGTTGCTCCCCCAGATACTTCCAAGGTAGGATGCACCATTAAGTTAGGACGCACCATTAAGGTAGGATGCACCATTGCACCATTATATAAAAACTAGTAACTTTCTAAAAGGTTTTCTGGTATGTACTTGTTAATGCCTTATTTTGTGTTTAAGTACTTATAAATGTAAAACCAGCACACATACCCCATGATTGCATTAATGTACACAGCTGTGATTTAATAAAATAAAATAGATAACCTTAAAATTAATTATTTTATAAATAATCACCCCCTGATTACTAATTTTTTAAGTTTGAGTCTAATAAATTATTTTTCTTAAAGTAGCTTTTTTCCCTGCTTATAAAGATAAATAAACATTTATTTTTTCAAATTTAATTTGTCCCAGCTTTATTGAGGTATAATTGACAAATAAAAATTACCTGTGTTCAAGGTATACAACGTGGTATCCTAAATCCACACAACATGTGCAATGAATAGAATTCCTTGGTCAGAGCGACACGGAACCACATCCACTGTGCCATTAAGTTGGAAATAGTTCTTTCTAAATTTAGGGAAAATGTGACTACCATTGAATTTACTCAGACCAATGAAAATTTAAGATTACATTTATTTATTAGTGGTGCTGAATAGTTTAAGAAGTATTTTTTATATTTCTGATCATATTAAAGATTGATATTATTTTTAATACTTGTTTTATCTTAAGAACATAGAATAAAACATTAGTTCAATCTTGACATTCCTAAAGGCAGATTACTAAATAGCCATGAGACTAAGCAGGCTAACCTCAAGGCTGGTGTGAAATGTTGAACTGTTTATTGTTCTGAACAATTAGATGAGTCAAATGTGAGTGGTCGGTACATTTCTGTTACCAAGCTGTTTGTGGCCGTCTGTTTCCAGTTGCGTTCTTGGTCTTCCTACAGTGTTCCATTCCATAAATGCTATTATGCTTAATGTAAAAGAATGAAAATTAAGATAAATTAGGTTAAAGTAGAATGGATAAAATGTAATTGAAATGATTTGGAGTCCAATTTAAATCTATTTTTCTGTTAATTTAGAAATATTAAAAGGATGTGACCACAGCGTAAGATGTGTTCAAATATATCATTATGTACAAAATATCTTTTTTATCATTTCTAGATTTTAAGAAGAATATTAGCTTTTTCTAGTCCAAAAACAGAAAAAAAAAAGTTAGCCACCTTATTTATTAATTCAGTAAGTATCTGGGTTAAACAACTGCTTATACAAGGTTTAAATGAAATGGAAAAGAGACGATTGTAGGTACAGTTATCATTGGTGAAGACATTATTATAAAGTTAGTATTATAAAGAAACTTGTATAGAAATTGATGGTTTTTTTTTTTTTTAACAATTCTTCAACCATGCTTGTAATCTCTATCACCAGGGGAAAATAAGATAACAAAATGTTATTGATTCATCTGTTGTGTGCAACAAATCTTAAAATTTTAAATAGATCACTGTATCAGTCTACAAATGCTATTCTAAGTTTAGGTAATATAGAGAAAGCAAATTTTTCTAATAATGTGATTAAATCTAGTGTTGTGGACTGGTAAACTAACTTTGTTTTGATTTAACTAAAGTATTGTTTACATTAAGATAGGTCATTTAGGGTGGCACCTGTGGCTCAGTGGGTAAAGCGCCGGCCCCATATACCAAGGGTGGGGGTTTGAACCCGGCCCCAGCCAAACTGAAAGGAAAAATAGCCAGGCGTTGTGGCAGGTGCCTCTAGTCCCAGCTACTCAGGAGGCAGAGGCAAGAGAGTAGCCTGAGCCCAAGGGTTGGAGGTTGCTGTGAGCTGTGACACCACAGTACTCTACCCAGGGTGACAGAGTGAGACTCAGTCTCTAAAAAATAAAATAAAAGATAGGCCATTTATTGAAAACAGATCGGTGACCATGGGTTCCTCTGTGATCAGGGGACAGAGCACAAGGGCAGGCCACCTCCTGGGAAGTGCTGGCAGAGTGATGGCTCTTAACTACAGCAGAATTGCAGGACATTGTTAAGATGTGATTGTAATGATTTCTCTGTTCTTTAATTTCACTATTAGGCCATCAGCTGCAAAGGTCAACACAGCATATCCTACACCTTGTCCCGGAACCAGATGGTGGTGGTAGAATACACGCATGATAAAGACACGGACATGTTTCAGGTGACAGCTTTCTTTTTGGACAGAAATTTCAGCACATTTCCCCTTCAGTTCTGTATTCCTATATGGAATCAGACCTGCTAGTACAGAGGTGCATGGTGATGTCCAGGGGAAAAGAAATGAAGATAAAATCAAAATTACTCTTGTTTGGTTTTTGGAAGATGAACAAAAAACATAATTCTTAAATTGTAAAAACAAATTATAAAGGTACATTTAAAGAGGACGTGGAACCTACATGCATAAGTGTTGGGTGGTGATTTCTTAAGGGGAGAGAAGGACGGCTTGGCCACGGGTGCAGGCTTGCTCCTGGAATTGTATGAAAGCAAGAACAACTACTACTCTTGGTGGCAATAGCAAAATGTCTTTATTCACAATCACCTTTTATAGTAAACTAATCACATACACCACATTGATCAATAATCTTAACATTCTCTATTCTTATTTTAAACTATAGAAAAGACAGAAAGTCTGGGGAAAGTAAGATAACCATCTTAAGACTAGCCTCAAACTTTTCCTCTCTAAACACCTAAAACAACCCTACATTATCTGACTTCCATTATCAAAGTTAAAGGTCAAGACAAAGAGAGAAGTAAAACCTTTTTCCTTTCATGTACTCAGTTAAGTTACTGAGAAACAGGCTCAATGACTCTTGTGGTTTTCGTGTGGTTTGAAAGCCCCCTGCTTTTACGATGGAGTTTTCACTCACATCAACCTTTGAGCCATGTCTCCTGCCTAGATGGGATCTAGCAGGCTGACTGACTGTATAGTCAGGATTCCATGCAGGAGGTTCTTATGCCTTCCCTGCAGACCCCCGCCATGCTCTCCCAGGTCGCTAGGCATCAACAAAAATGCATAATACCTATGAGTCTTTTCACTCAGTTTCACATTTCATTCAGCTAATTTTATGTGGGAATTCCCCCCACACATAAGCCTTTTCAGAAGTAACTGGGAGACAGACACTGCTCAGCGGAACTCCTGAGGGGAGGGCAGCACTCTGCTCAGAGGAAAACACCCCGTGCTTTCTTTATTAAAAAGGAAGGAGGGTGGGAGGGGAAGGGAAAATAAATAGTTCCTTGATCTTCTTTAAATTAAGTAAAAGTACTAAGAAAAAAAGGGAAAATATTCTGACTTCAACCAAGGAAGACCTTTTTAACAATGAGACAAAACACACAAACTGTGTAAAAAATGATTGATAAATTTTGTTTTTTAGATAGTTAAATGTGTGACCAAAATAAAGGAAAAATAAAAGGCAAATGACAAAGGGGGGCGTTATTGACAATTCTTATCACAAAGGGTTAAAGTCCCAAATTTAATAAGGTACCTCTTAGAATCAGTAAGAAAAATACCTACAGTGGTTAAATAGGTGAATGGGCATAGATAACTACTCATCAAAAAAATGAAAATAGTAGCTCTTAAAAATAAAATATGCTCAGCCTCACTTATGAAAAGAAAAATGTGAATTAAGATCACATAGAGATATTACTTGTCACTTACCAGATCGGCAAAAATCCAAAAGCTTTTGTCAGAGTCATGAGTAAAACAGACGCTCTCCTACGCCCTGCAATTTGGTACCCAGACTCTGTGGGATAGTGCTTTCTGTTGGAGATACCTGTGAAAATACAAAATACACTATTCCACTCAGCTTAGCTCTTTGTAAAGCACTCCCCCTTCTAGAAACTTACCTGAGAAACATTTTACAAATGTGTAAGATGTTGTTTGTACAAAGTTACTGCTCAAAGCATCGCTTAAAAGGAAAAGATTGGAAGTGATCAAAATGTCCTTCAGTAAGGGCCCAGTTCAGTAAATTTGGGTACAATTGCGTAGTAGAGTTTCCCAAGGCCACAAAACAAAACCAGGGAAAAGCTCTATGTACAGACTCAGACATAGCTCCAAACCTGCCACATGAGTTAAATGTTAGTGTTATTCAATAAATGTAGTCATATTGATAAGATATTCAATTAAGATTGATGTAGTAATAAACTAATATTCTTAATATATTAAATAACATTAAATATCACATTATTAAATATTGAATTAGTATTGTTAAATGATCTAAATAATACTTATATATATTAATAAGCTCCAAAAAAATGAGTAAGACATTAATGATGTAGTTGCCTTTGTAGGGAAGAGGACTGGACAGGGAGATGTTTTATACTTTATAATTTGAAACCGTATGGACGTGTTAGCTACTAAAAAAAACTAAACACTCCTAAACAGACAGACAGATGAAAGACAGGCATAGTTATAGTCTCAGATACAGACACAACTTTTTAAGTGCCAGTGTGAACTCAGGAGTAAGATTTATCATATTTGAGAGGAAAAAAAATTTTTTTTCGAGGGAGGGAGCATAGCAAGGCAGACATTGTAACCTTTTGCAGGTTTTGTTTATTTTAATAGATTTAAGGTGCACCTGAGGTATCTCATCCCGTGTTTATATTGCAGAGTGATGGCGTCGGGCTTTTGGCGTGCCCAACACCCCAGTGGCTAACGTGGTAATGGGCAAACTCTCAGCAGTGGCTCACTCTGTGTGGCTCCGGTTCATTCTCTTCCAAATGCCTTTTCTTATTCTGGCAAAGAAAATCTCTTCCTAAATAAGTATGTGCATTACTTCCCTGCTGACATTTTTATGGAGCCTCATAATGATTATTTAAGACTTGACAAAATTGTGCATTTTTAATTATAAGATTTTTTTTTACTACTTATAGTAGTAAAGATTTCTTAGATTTTTTTTTTTTTGCATAGAGAAGATTCTTAATACTAAAAAAAATGAATCAAGAATATTTCACCATTGTCAGTGATGCTTTTTTTCCATTTAAAATTAACAACCTTCTGTCACAGCACGTGTAATAAGTGTGAGAAGACATTAAATTCCTTCCGGAGAATCTTCTTTCTTAGTAGTTTTTCAAAGTCTCACGTAGTATTCTTGGTGACATGTTGTGACTATTACACAGTCACAGTCTACTCAAACCTCCTCTTAGTAGCTTCTGAGTGTTCTCTATTTTGTCACACAGAATATCAAAACACTAAAGATTTAATAAAATTAATAGTTTTTTTTAAACTGGAAGCTCATAGCGACAAAGAATACAGAGACTGAGGAGAGTTTGCAGCCACAGCTTTGCTGCCTGCTCACGTGCCCGCGATTTCAGCACCATTACTTTAGGGCCATCTGTGCAGAGGTTGACACAGTGGAAAAGGCACTCGGCATCTTTGTATTATTATGAAAGCAGTTTCTGCCTGTAGGACCTGGACCCCTTGACAGATCTCAGGGATTTATCAGGGTTCGTGGAGCATGTTCTGAGAAACACCAATGTCTTTCTCACAGCTGAGAAATCTGGGTCTTTGAAAGGACGAGTAATTCAGACTAAGGTCAGAAAAGGCATTAGCCTCAGAACTAAGTTTCAGTCTTCTGAGTTCTTCCTTCTCTGTACAGTACCAACCCAGACCTCTTTAAATAAAGCCTGGTGAGCCAAACAAGAATTTATATATTTCTTAAGAAAACATAACAATTGTTTTATTTTTATTAAAGTAACCTGACTATTCACAGACTAGACATATTGGAGGGTTAATTTCAGACCATTGTAAGCAGAAAATTAAGCAGCTCTTGAAAGACCTTGAAAAGACAAGCTTGTTTTATTTTTTTTCCCTCATTTTAACAAGCTGGTATGTCGGAAGCCACCACTGACACAAGTTGCTGAGCAGAAAGATTGCACGGTTCCCATTTCCCAAGGGAGACTCAGTGTAGAGGGCTGTTCATTTCAGCCATTTCCACTCAAGTGGTTTCTATGTTGAGTGTTTAAAAGCAGAACATCAGAATGGACCTGAAAGGGCCTGGGGCTGCATTTCCCACAGTGGACTCGGAGTAGACACAGAATGCAAACATACTATTCCCTGAGAAAAAAATCAAGGCTAGGTTTGAATTTAAATCTGAGTTAATATAGTCAGAATAAGATTTTGTTCATTGTTTTCTGGAGTAAAGAGAAGAGTGGCTTAAGGAGGAAGGAAGTGAAAGCGATGGGTGAGGAAGCGGAGGAAGCACCTAGTGACAGATTTTCCAAGGACCCTTCCTGTGACTGAGTCACAGAAATGGGGCTAGAGCTTGGTGGTTGCCTGCAGACAAAGGAAAGTATTTTTAAAGACAAGAGACTTGTCCAGAGCAAGGTCACTCAAGCTGTGGTCTGCTGTGCAATTTGTCACATACAGAATGAGATGAGTGCAGGAACTCAGAGGAGGCATTTGGCAAGTTTTATAGCAGCTCAATATTGCTGAAACATCCAAGCAAATTATCATTGTGGTAGTAATCATTTTTATTGTATTTTTTAAAGGTATCAGGGACAGAGTAGAATTCTAAAAATAAAAGAAAACAGTAATAAAAAATGGTTCTTAGAATTTGAGAAACTCATTTGGATGAAGCCAGAATGTAGCTCTTCTAGAAGAGAGTAATTTCTGTAGACAGGAAGAAGCTATTGTGGGACGTTTTAGGAGAGGCTGATTTTAACTGTAACAGCTTGAAAAGTTTTTGACCCATCTGTAGAAGTTGACAGAAATGAGGACAGAGACCGTGTCATTGTAGGGCTCCAGATCTGGGGGTGAGTAGGAGATTTTAGAATTTTTCACGTTTTGCCCCTAAACGTCATTGATGGAGTAGAGGTTCAGGATAGACTATTCCTGAATTCAGAGTAGGCGTCATTATCTCCTTATACTTTCTGTATTTGTTAAATATTTTGAAGTAAGTATTTTTTAATTCTCTTTTGAGAAAAGCTTTGTGGAAAGATTACAGCAGTTGGAATCTTTGAATCGGAAAGATTACAGCAGAGCTTCTGAGTTACACACCCAGTATTTAAATGAATCCAGCAGAGGGAAGACTTTGCAACTCTGGAGAGATGAATCTTAGGACATAATTTTATAACATCTCTAATTTAGATTTTATGTTGCATTTTTAAATAAGTTACATGTTTTCTGAATCTGAAACACATGTATTAAACTCACACTAAAGCAATATGCATTTGTTCAAGTTGATGAATTTGGTTTATTCCAGGTATAAGAAATCAAGGGGTGTGAAGAGCAATAGACATCTGCTGTCTGTTAGTTTTATAGAGATAGGTCTGTGCGTGAGAATGTATGTGTGAGATTTATAGAAAAAATACAGTACTCTAGGAAGCAAGCAGAGCTAAGTGACCCAAGATTCTTTTCATTTTATCCACTTGGATAAAAATTGTATTATAGGCAGCATTTTGAGATCACAGTAAAAATACCTTAGACAGACTTTGGGAGGCCTTAGGGGTATCCATCTCTGCGCTCTGCACTCCTCTCATTGGCAGCTTTGGAAATCAAAGTTACTGTTGTTAGGAGAGATCCTTAGTACCCTTTTTAGCAAGAAATTATGCATTTACATATAAGTGATTTTAACATAAGTCTCTTTGTCACATAAAACATTTATACTGTTTTCCAGCTAAAGATTCATAGAAAAGCGTTACATAAATGTTCTACTATTCTATCTCGAGGATTGTCTTGTTTGTAAACAAACATTTTTCCTAGCTCACAAAAGAGAACAATATCAAATTATTGACTAGGAAAAGCTATGTTAGAACTCTAAAGACCTTCCTAATGAAATACATTCTTCCTGGCCACATTTAAACTTAGAAAGAAAAGTAGGCCATTATAATATTATTGGCAACTTTTTAGACTTCCCAAGAAGAGTTTCTTAAAAACTCAAACTTGAAATGCTAAGGCCAGCTTTTAAAATCTTTTGCTGGCTATATCCCAGACTTTGGGCCAACTTTGTAACATTCTCATACATGCTAAGTAAGGATAATCGCTGCTTCTTCCGCCCCTGGGTTAAGCTGTTCAGTGCTATGAGTCACTATTGGATTCACTTAGGAAAACCATTCTCTGGAGCTGGGCAAGTGAGTGAGAGGAAGAATTCCTTTGTTATTTAAAATCTTGGGAGTTTTCTATGTGAGTTTTTTTTTTTCTAATAGAAAAAAAAAATGGCTGTGAAAATGATATTTTTTCCTGGATCCAAGAGATAAAATCCTCTGTGTGGCGGAAGATCGAATGTTTTCCTTCTAATTGAGCTTTCTCTGAACAATTAAGATCTGACTACTTGGTGGGCATAAAGTTTCATTTAAGCAAAATGAACAGTTTCTAGAGAGTTACTGCGCTGCCTGTGTGCTCAAGAAGGTAGATCTTATGTTGTAGTCTTACTGCAATAAAATAAAATTATAAAGTAATTTTTTTTAATTTAATGGCTATTTGCCATAGTATCTCTCTTAAATAGGGAAAGAAATACAACTGAGAATCTTCATTAAATTCTGACCCTTGAAGCTACGATAATAAAGGTATCTGGAACACCCATTCCATGGGAAGAAAATACTTTAAGCTGATTATTTTTCAAGTAGATCATGAATGCATTTGATCTGTGTAGGTGGGCAGATCAACGGAAAGCCCTATCGACTTCGTTGTTACAGACACAATCTCGGGAAGTCAGGACAACGATGAGGCCCAGATCACACAAAGCACCATATCCAGGTTCGCCTGCAGGATCGTATGTGACAGGAGCGAGCCTTACACAGCACGGATATTCGCTGCTGGGTTTGATTCTTCCAAAAACATATTTCTTGGAGTAAGTACTATTAATGAGTACCTTGTTTGAAAAAAAATTTACTATTATGTCCTCTTAGAACATTTAATTTGGGCCAAAACATTTACTTTGCATATTGCCTCTACTTAGATTTTGACATTTTGAGATTAGTTTTCAGGCAGCCAGTAGTAGGGAGAATGAAAGGAGCCCTGAGCAGGAGGCCTAAGCGTCAGGGTTTTTGAAGCTCCTGAAATGAACGTAATAGTATCCAGAGATAAATTTTTCATCCACTTTAGCACCTCTTTTATACTGTCAGAATAATTGCATATTTTAGGCTTGGTAATTGCTAGCTTTATGTCAAAAATGAAAATTTGTCACCTTCGTTCCCCCCCACACACACCGGTATTTTAAAGAAGTTCCGGAGTACCCTGAGTTAGAAGGCGTCTTAGCAGTCTTTTTCTATTCTGTGGTGTGCTCTCCAGGAAAAGGCAGCAAAATGGAAAAACCCCGACGGCCACATGGATGGACTAACCACAAACGGCGTCCTGGTGATGCACCCGCGAGGGGGATTCACCGAGGAGTCCCAGCCTGGGATCTGGCGTGAGATCTCCGTCTGCGGGGATGTGTACACCTTGCGAGAAACCAGGTCGGCCCAGCAGAGGGGAAAGCTGGTGAGTGGGCTTCATGTTGGAAAATGAACCAAACTGAAAAACGTAACTTACCGTCCCCTCCAGGCAGTTCAGAACTGTGTAGGGGGAGTGCTGTGCACTGTGCCCTGGGAGCCAGGAATTTTACCAGCCCCGGAAGTTAGAGGGATGTGCGCTTACTTCCTCTAAGTGTTTAAGCTGTTCACATAGTAAATTATCTTCTGTTCCTTACCACCTTAAGAGCATAATCTTTAATTTTATATCTCACCCCCAAAATCTACCTAAATTCACTGTAATGAGAATGAACTTATTTTTAGTGTAAAACTGTAGATTTGAAAAAAATCCTGAGCTATCTTAAATAAATTAGTGAAAATTATACACTAAAGAATTATTTTCTAGACTTTCTGCAACTAAGAAATAATTAAGTTAGCTTGCCCCCTTGAGTTCATAGTAATAAATTAGTACTGAATTCTCAATATTGTCCACCACAAGATAGTTAAAACTCTTTACTTGCGGTGATTTGTATTTTTCCACTAACCAGGCATGTTAATATCTTCCTGAAAATATCCCCACTTAGCCCCAGTTCTAAAGAGAAGAGAACCACGGTCACCAAAGAATGGGGACTGTTTTCCCAGCATGGTTTCCTATTCTCTGCTGGATGCTTGTGTTTAGGGGCTTGTTATTTTTCTTTTCATTTTACACGATTATTTGGCTACAGGCCCAGCTTCTGCATTTTATAGTAGCAAAGCCTCATGTTGGAGCACTATGGCTGAATAAACACAAGAAGCACTTTCTAAGAAAGGGCAAATAAATTCAATACATTTTGGTTATAGATTTTCAATAAATTACACATATGGAAGGAAATGTGAAAGCAGTTTTTCCAAATAACTTTTATTTCTAATTATGGGATAGTTTAACACAAAACTGACCTAGATTAGCTGTTCCTCATCACAACAGCAAGAACACAGAGTCAGTGGCTGCTGGGTGGAGGCACCGTAGTAACGGCAGCTGCTGGGCCAGCTCACTAGCCCCGCACAGTGCCTGTTAAGAGAAGGATAATCACCCCATCCGTGGACGAGGAAGGTGTGGCACAGAGAAGTTCATTATTGCCGGTGTCACAGCAGATGGAATTACACTCAGGTCTCCCTGATGCAGAGTCTGCACGCCTACTTGCTGCTCTGTGTGTCTCATGGGGAACCACCTGGCTCTCTCCTGAGGTGGTTTGTACCACGGCACTTGCCTCCCTGGTGAGTGTGAAGCATGCCGGGGAGTCCGTGGGAGGCCTGTTTGTCCGGGTGGGCATGTCAAAGGGCAGATTTCTTGTTCACTTACATAGCTGTGCGTGATAATTTTATAACACTGCTGAAAAGGAAGAACTCCAAAAATGGCTTTATTAATGGGTTGTATGAAATACAGAGACCAGTTTTGAAGTTAGTCCCAGGGACTGGCATAGACCTATGTGAAGTTGTGCTGTGCACTCTGATGCATGGGATTAATCTGGCCAGTGGTAAAGGTTCCCATCAGGCTGATGGGGGTTGGGGGGTCGGGGAGATGCTTCCTCACTGCTACTTCCTCTTGTTAACCCCTGGAGGGCAGCTTGTCTCTGCTGCAAGGAAAACCTTCTGATTCTGTGAACTTCTGTTTCAGTTTGTGACTTTGGGCCATGTTGCTGGTAACATCAGGTTAGATTCTGGGGATAGTCTGTGTCAGTGATAAAACAGCTGCTGAAAGTCTGAGATACCTGTTTTCATAGCAGCAGTAGATGCCCCAGTCCTCAGTGCGGAGCTAGTGCTGGTGGAAGATTATTAGCATCACACTCAGCGTTTAATATGAGTTAACATACTAATGTGTGTTTAACAAATCACCGTGGTTTTTCATTGGTACAGCAAACGATGAAACCTTAATACTTTATTTAGTCAACAAAATTAATTAAATGTGGGGGAAATGTCTTTTCAGGCACTTAACCCCCTGAATAAATAAATAGATGAATGGAGTTTCACTGTCCTACTCATCTAGCTAGTTAATGTGGTAATACTTTGTAATGTTACTGTAGGAGTCCCTGAAGTATTTCTTTAAATTATAGCTGAGTCATTTTATTAAACTATAGTGGCTTTGTATAAAATTAAGTAAATTTGGTTGAATGGATTTGCTTGCCTAATTTTAGATAAAATTGCAAAAATGACCATAGAGTTACTATGTGCAGGTTCTACTAAGTGCTGTGCATTAATTCTCTCTTGGATGTTGCCAAAAACAACCTGTGAGGTCAGGGTTGTTACGGTTCCCATTTACAGACAAGGAAACCTGAGTTTTAAAATTTCAGTCACTAGTGAAGCGACTGGCTGGGGGGTTGAATTTTCTACATGGTGCTGAATTGACGTGTAGGGACCATGGTATTTAACTGTCTCTTCCACAGCACACTCAATCCCTATGCTTGTACCTGGCTTTTCTTTTTTGGTAGAATTTTCAAAATAAAATGTGAATGTTGTGCTTCTGTCTTCACCATGCTGCCTTCTGCGCTCTGGAGAAAGACATGCACATTGTTGGTTGTTTGCAGGTAGAGACAGTGAAGTAATGTTCACTTCACACAGGAAGTGAAGATTAAAGGGAGGGAGGGGGCCGCAGGCTGCATTCAGGGCAACTGTTAGAGTCAGTGGCTTTGCATTCAGCCACCAGGTCTGAGTCCTGGCTCCCGAGCTCAGCTCTGTGGCCTTGAACCAGTGACTGGCTTCTCATGCTGCCCAGCTTCCAAATCTGCTAAGCAAGCATGATGAAAACAGCTGCTGGTCCAAGTCTATGGGATTGTTGTGAGAACTCAGTGTGATTCCTGGGAAGGAGAGAGCAATGCTGTACACGGTAGCATGCCACAGTCAGTCAGCTACTGTGGCAGAGCTCAGTCTAGGAGCTGGAATGTGGCCCTGATCACCACTCCACCTTCAGGTTGCGCTGCCTGTCACAGACCAGGCAGCAAATCACTAAATCAACAGATACCACGTGCCAAAGGCAGTCACAATGACAGCACTGGAAGGTACTAGAGACCCTCAGAGAGACTGCTGCATCTCCTGCCTCTGTCTGGTGTATCCTCCCCCTGTCCTGCGTATTGACTCCTGACACGGCAAATCCCTGTTTAAAGAAAATCCTTTTAGGAAACATTTCTGACCATCTTCATCAAGGTGACATCAGCAAATGTTTATGTGCTGTTCACTGCACGGGGCACTGTTCTGAGAACTTTGTGTTAGCTTATCTCATGACCACCTCTTCTGAATTTTACATGAACACAAGCAGGCGCACGGCACTTAAATGACCTGCCCAAGGTCACACAGCTAATGAGTGACAGAGCTGGGGTTTAAAGCCAGACTGAGTCCTGATCCCAGTTGCTGTGCTGCTGTGGCCTCACACAGCACTCACTGACCCTCCTGGCCCCAGACATGTCTTTCTAACACTGCTGATGGGGAGGAGGCTTCCTGAGTCTTCCTTACTCAGGGCTGGGCACACACCCAGCAGTGGAGGCATGGTCACACTCCCAGTGACCACACCTGCTATGTTAGGTGGGAGCTGGTGGGCAGTCTCCTCAGTGTGTAGTACATGGCCCGGGTTCACATGGAGCCACTGGGCTGTGAACCCGAGGAGTAAAGGCTGGAAGACAGGCACAAGGCGCAAAAGTCTGGACCACTGCTCCAGTGACTGCAGGCCCCAAAGGATTCTAGATAGCTCTGTTCAAATGCAGATGAGTCTTCCCTGGCAGCCCGGCTGCCTGCACAGCTCCAGTCTGCAGGATGTCAGTAAGTAATCTTGGTACCGGTTTAAGGAGCTAATGCGACATGTCAAGCTGGGTCTGTCATGCTCAGGATTTTGTGCTCCTGGCACATACACCCTGTGTCCAGTGTTCACAGGAGGAAACTGAGGCTCAGGGAGGCTGGGTTACTGCCCCAGTTCTGTCTTTTTTACTGAGACAGATTTGCCTCTGTGTTGTTGTCAAAGATAATTTTTTGTTTATTTTGAGAGGAAAGAATATTGGAGTTATTTCTCCAGAGATTTGCTGGATTTTACTTTTAAAAGGCTTGTCTCTCAAACTTGTAGGTGGAAAGTGAGACCAACGTCCTGCAGGACGGCTCCCTCATCGACCTGTGTGGGGCTACTCTTCTCTGGAGAACAGCAGACGGCCTTTTTCACACTCCAACCCAGAAGCACATAGAAGCCCTCCGGCAGGAGATCAATGCCGCCCGGCCGCAGTGTCCCGTGGGGCTCAACACCTTGGCCTTCCCCAGCATCAGCAGGAAAGAGGTGGTGGAGGAGAAGCAGCCCTGGGCATACCTCAGCTGCGGCCACGTGCATGGGTACCACGACTGGGGCCACCGGAGTGACACAGAGGCCAATGAGAGGGAGTGTCCCATGTGCAGGACTGTGGGCCCCTACGTGCCCCTCTGGCTGGGCTGTGAAGCGGGATTTTACGTAGACGCAGGACCGCCAACCCATGCTTTCACTCCCTGTGGACATGTGTGCTCAGAGAAGTCTGCAAAATACTGGTCTCAGATCCCACTCCCTCATGGAACCCACGCATTCCATGCCGCCTGCCCCTTCTGCGCGACACAGCTGGTCGGGGAGCAGAACTGCATCAAATTGATTTTCCAGGGTCCAATTGACTAATGCCCTTGACAACCACCTACAACTTTATTAACAAATTACTGTGAAGATTTTGCCACTAATTCTAGATTTTCCTTTTTGTAATGCTGTTTATTAAGGGAAAAGGGCCTAGGGCTGGGATGTAGAAAGGGCCACTGTGATGAAACTCAGCCAGAGTGTGACAGATGGCAGTGGTGTGTGGTGTGCTCAGAACCACAGCACCGTCATGGGAGTCTGCTTGACTAAACCATAATACCTTTGTAATAATTGGATTTTAAATGCCATGCTTTTATTTTTAACCTTGGGTTTTTAACCAAGTTTTTTCCTTTGTAAGCTTGGACAAGGACAAGATTTTGTCCTATTTTACAAACGTAGATGAAATTCATTCAAAAGTTGTTGGCACATTAATGTGTGACCTTCAGCGCTCTGTAATACAGGTGACAATAAACCCTGTACAGGTGGCGGCTAAGTCTGACCACATACCGTAGTGGGGGGGGCCTACAGGTGACAGTGCACGGAAGACCTTAGACAATACCACAGGGGGGGCCCTACAGGTGACAGTGCACGGAAGACCTTAGACACAGGTGGTTATTTTGAAATCTGGGGATTTTTTTCTGATTTTATTTTTTTTAACTTTTGGAGGAGAGAATATTCATACACTTTGGGCTTTTTTTAACTTCATTGAAATTTACTTTATACACTCATTCCTCAAAATCGTGGCATTTCAAACAAAGAATTTTACATAACTTTTTCGTCTGGCTTTTGTTATTTCTACCTAATATAATTTGTCACTAATACTCATCTTGCCAGGCCAAACCTGTTTGGTTGATTAAAATGTGTCAGCTCTTAAAAATTAATTAACCGAGAGTGATGATTATAGCAGTAGCCATGGCCTGGGTATTATACGACCAAGTTTATTTGCTTGCTAAATTGTTTAAAGAATTAGGAATGACTAAAAGTAAGCTTTTACTTTTTAAAACCACTTGTTGGGGTTTTATAAGGTTTATAGTTTTCTTCTTTAAGAAAGCCAAAATAATTCTGTGAGTCTAAAAACAAATCCCAGTGATACAGTCATTTTTGTTCACTCCTTCACCACCATCTGTCACCTTCCCTTGCAGCTTATGAGCCCTATGAGTTTTGGAAATGTTTGCAAATCACACTAAATTTAAATATGATCATTAGATACACACAACACCAAGTGGTACAGCTGCAGAGATCATTTGAAATTCTTGATTTGCAGTGAGCAAATGAGTGTTTACTAGGGAATAATTAAATCAGAATTTCATATGAGCCATCACCACCACCCCACCCCTGTTAGTGTCATTCTATTTGATGAAGATTCCTGGGTGCTCATTCTCCGAGCTCCGGGCCAGCAGGGTCAGCACCCCCAGAAATCAGAGGTCCCTCAGGGCACAGAGACGGCTGGAGGAAGCTGGCCGAGATCAGCTAAGCCCCTGCTGGTGGAGCAAGCATGTATTTACACTGTTGTTCTCTTAAATTGGCCATTGCACATTGGGGTGACCTTTTTTTAACTTTTGTAAATATCTATAATTTATACAATTCTAATATACTACGTCTATACTTGAATTGGTGGGTCCAGGTTCTGCCTCCCGGCAGGTATTTTGCCAGCTTACATTTGCTCCAACCCAGTTGATAGGATCTATCACTCTTGACTGCTGCTGCTTAATCCGAGTTAGTATTTTAAACATTCAGCCTCTCAGTTTTAAAACAGCTTTATTTTTCAATGGAGGTCATTGTTTAAGATGAGGCATTTTGGATTTTGGTTTGGTTTGCTAATTTTTAATTGATGTGAAAATTTAACAACAGTCTCTTCCTGACAGCTTCCGATATTCTATATAGCTTACCTTACCTACAGACAGAAAATGAAAGGAAAAGAAGTGGACTTGCCTAGAATATATTGAATGCCTTTTGATTTAGCCAGAGTCTCCAATGATGAGCTTTCATAAGAGTCTGTCTTCTTAGCCTGTGAGTCTTCAGGCTAAGAATGTTAAAGGAGGCTCTTGTTTCCCTTCCTTGCTGTATGGCTTGAAGATGGATTAAGGGTTCTTGATACCCTAAAAGCATCGTCTAAGTTTAATGTTCCTACGTCCAGAAAGGCCAAATTTTACCTACCCAAAAATTTTTTTCCAAAAAAGTTATATACATCATAAGTCTAGTAGTTCTGCATGTATGTGGTAAGTGCCCCAAAATAAAATTACTTTCAAACCTGAAGTTTTGGACTTACAATAAACTCAGATACCTTAAGTGTAAGCTGAAATTTGAGCAGTGAGTTCCAAGCCCTTGGAAGGGTAACAGTGAGTCCCCCTCTGTCAGCTCCTGTCTTTTCCTCTGGCTTCGCAGAGCTGCAGCAAGTGGCAAGTCTGGAGAAAGGAGACCATCCTGCTCTTGGCCACCTGGAGTAAGAGCCACCCCCTTATAATGTGGACTAATAAGATTCCTTCATGATTTTTTCCTCGAGTTGAAAGCAATTTAGTTTGTAAAGAACTCTAGCTCACCAAGGAGAATAATACAATTCAGAAAAGTTAACTTCTGAAAAGTCACTTCTGTTTTTATCCTTGCTTGCCATCCCATTACAGGATGAGTCCTGCTCCCCTATGTGTATATAAACATAAGAAAATTGCTGACCAATTTGATCTCGGCCTGACTAAAACGCCTTTTGTGAGTAGGTTTCCATAAGTAAAGCCCCAGTGTTGTGTTCCCTTAGAAATATTTTTTTTCAGTTGTTTATGTCAGTTTACTACCAAAAAAAAAAAAAAGATTCAGAGTGGATGGAGCACAACTCTGAGTATTTTTCTAGTCTGGAATTTTTATTAATAATTGGTGCTGCCGGGTCTTGCCTGCTGCAACTCTCAGTGTTTCCCTTACTTGGGATGGCTTTTTGCAGAAAGGGCTACAGTTCACACTGCAGAGTAAGTATTAAGTTTCCTGGATTTTTACCCTTAACTGTGGCCCAAAAGAATTAAAATTTGTTAATATAAAGAGCATATTTATCATTCCCCAGTAGTTAATTATAGAGTTTGGTAACTTTATGCCTCAGGGATGCCACGTGACATAGCTGGTTATAGAACTTCAGGGTTAGGGTTTAAAGAAAGGAGAAAGCCATTGGAAAAATGATAGGCTTCGTTAAGGAGACTGATGAATCTGTATGCAGAAATATGCTGGGAACTGGCATAAACATGATTGTAGTAGAATTTATTTTTCAGTACCAAGAGGGAAATTATTCTAAGTTATCACATACACTGTGTTAGGAAAGTTGAGGAGAACTCTTTTCTTCATTAAGTTTCAATGCCTTTTATTTCTGCTTTCATAGAAAAACTCAGACCTCTTATGTGGGAGCTCGGTATTGTTATTTGGGCACTTTTGAGAGTTTAAAGCATGTTTTCTACTTAATTTGAGTGTGATATAGGTTATATAGAATTGTCACCTGCAGGCCTATGATTCTGCTCACTTCTCTTTTTTAAAGCCATTCTGTTCTTCTGGTGTTCATGAAAGGGTGTAGGATCACAGCAGTGTTGATGCTGTGTGACTGATCACCATGCAGTCCTGCCTGGGAACAGTGGACCTTGTGATAGACAAACCCCACTGGACCTTGACTTTAAACCAAATCCAGCCCCGTCCCTTGGCTGTGGACCTTACATCCCAGGGGTTAGTCTTTGCAGGCTACAGTGTGCTGTTCCTCCCTCAGGGCTGGGGGTAGAGCACAGCTCTCTCATCATTTCCGTAGGATTCAAAGGCCAGTAAGACTTTAGGATCATCTTAAAAGAATGTAAGCATGATTGAAGCAGTAAAACAAAAGAAGGTTCGGTATTTTCTTTTGAGTAAAACTTACATATTTCAAATAAGTTTTTGCCCTCATGAAGAATCTCCTGGAGAAAGACAGGGGAAAATGAATATTTTTTCAGCTCTACTTTACTGTTCGTAAACATGTTTCTAGACAAACAAATAAACTAGATGAAAGGAAATCTGTTTCTTTTTAGCTGAGATGACAGATTGCTTTTCTGTATTAATAATCTACAACTTTAAGGGGGTGGTCATATTTACCATGTATAGTGTTATGAGCAGTCAAATTTTATGAATATATTTGTAAAATTGTTCTTTTATATTTCATGTCAAATTGAAAAGTTTATTTCTTCACTATTGTACCTGTGGAAATACAAGCCATTTTACAGGAAAAATCTTCAAAACCTATTAAATGGATCTCAGTACATTGTATGTTGTCGTCAGATTCTGCGTTGTCTCCAGCTGGGTTGGGACGTGCAGTAGGAGGCCGCACCAAGGTAGACTTTAGTTGTACATTTCTCAGACTTTGAAGTTACTCCCCAATAGTTAAGTTTATTAATTTTTTAATATTCTTTACAATACATATGTAAATCTGGATTCTAAAAATCCCCTACTTTTTTTATTAAAGAAATTACTATTTCTTATGACATTACATCACTGTCAAATAAATCTAACTTCCAGGCAAACTTAACCTGGATTGTAATGGATTTTCTTCATGATCTTTATGGGCATATTGCTACTTTTCTGATGATCATCGTTCACTTTTAATGACATTATAAGGATTGTGTGTAACCCTTCAACCTTTACCATATGAAAATATTTGTGGCAGTTTTTTCTTATCACATTGATATTCAAAAAGTCAGTGTTATTGAGAAAAGTAGTTTTTTTTTTCATTTCCAAAAGATGCATATTTATATAGACTTTTATTTTAGGGGATAAGTATTCTGTGCTTTGTCAGATCCAAGATCCCACAAAATGTAAGATGTGTTGTAGAAAAATACAGCCAATTACAATTGTGAAAGATACTTTCCATTGGGCAAGGCTGCCAAGATTATTCAATGGGAATGGGATAGTGTTTTCAACAAGTGGACCTGAGACAACCAGATATCCACATATAGAAGAGTGAAGTTGGACTCCTACCTCATACAATATACAAAAAATGAAATGGGTCAGAAAGCTAAAATTACAGAACTTTTAGAAGAAGACATAAAATTAACTTTTGTGATCTTGGATTAGTTCATGATTTTTTAAATACAACCAAAAAGATAAACTGGACTTAATCAAAATTAAAGTTTTGTGTATCAAAGGATGTCAAGAGAGTAAGAAGATAATCCACAAACAAAATGTTTGGAGATGACAGATCTGATAAAGGACTAGTGTCCAAAATATGCAAAGAGCTCTTAAAACCCACTAACAAAATGTAACTTGTTAAAAATGATCAAAATATTTTAATTCTCAGAATATTTTTATACTGATGGCCAATAAGCACATAAAAATGAGCTCTACATACTCAGGAAACGGAATTAAAACTACACGGTGCCAGGACGGCCACAGTCAGAAGAAGACAGTTAACAGAAGTTGGCCAGGTGGTTGAAATACACTCAGACACTGTTGGTGAGATTATAAAATGGTACAACTGCTTTGGAATGGTTTGTTATTCCTCAAAAGATAAAATACACACTACCATGTGTGACCAGCGATTCCACTGACAAGAGAATTGAGGTACACAGAGAAGTGAAAACATGCTCACGTGCAAACCCAGGGAGAACCCAAGTGCCCATCAGCTGAATGATGGGTGAAATCTGGTGTATTCATACAATGGAATATTGTTGTTTTATAAACATGAAGTACTGACACACACTACCACATAGATGAGCCTTGAAGACAAATCAAGTTGAAGAAATCAGATCCAAAAGGCCTCGTGTTTTAAGTAAGGAATAGCCAAATTGGAAAGAGACCGCAAGTAGGTCAGTGGTTGCCAGGAATTACAGAAAAAGAAGAATAAGGGTTACTGACAGGGACAGGTTTATAACATCGGGGGAGTGATGAAAATATTATAAACTTAGTGGTGATGGTTGATGAATATGCTAGTAAGTGCATAGACAAAAAGCTACTGACGGGATTGTATGCCTAAAAGGGTGACTACTATAGTACATGAATTATGTCTTAGTACAACAGACATCCTAAATTCAGAGATGTTAGCTTGTGAAAAATGTATCTTAGAATTGAAATTCCATACCATGATCTTTGCTTAGTCTTTCAGATAAAAATATTCAGATCTTCCAGACTCTTAAAACATAGCTCATTTTTTCCATTGCACTTGTTCTTGCCAACAGAAAAAGGCACATAAGCCTTCCAAAAAGGATTAGAAGACAACTTCATATTCTTAAGGCTGGCTCTATTGCCTTTTTTATATGTGGATGAAAGCATAGAGTGCTATTCTGAAAGGCTTCAAATTCCACTTTATTTAAAACATACTTTCATGAATGGAAAATTTTTATAACCAAAATAAAAACTAAGAAGGGCCTATTGTAAAAAATTAAAAGTATGGTAAATATAAAATAGCCTTTCATAATCCCATCATCAACAGCATGAATATTTGGAGGTATAGTAAAGTGCCGCTTAACAGCAGGGACGCACTCTGAGAAATGCGCCACCAGCAGCTCCACGTCCTGCCAGCGTCTCGAGCACGTGCACTTGCCACACCTGGACAGCAAAGCCCGAGGCACACCTGGCTGTAGCTACAGCCTGTTGCTCCTGGGCCCCAAACCCCTACAACATGGGATTGTTCTGTGGACAGGTGCATCAAATGACACAATGGTATTTGTGTATCTAAACCCGTCTAAATACAAAAAGCTATGGCAAAAATACAGTATAAAAGATAAACACTAGGGCACCAGTGTGGAGCACGGGACTTGACTGGACTTGCCGTCCTGGCCACGCACCGGTGAGTTGGTGTGTGCCTGGAGAGCAAGTGTGCAGGCCCAGGTTGCAACTAGACGTGGTGCACTCAGGCTACGCTAAATCTATTTACAAATAGGTTTTTCCTTCAATAATAAATTATCCTTAGCTTACTGTAAATGTTTATAAACTTTAAAATTTTTTTAACTTTTAACTCTTGTAAATAACACTTAGCTTAAAACATGAACGCATTATAGAGCAGTACCAAAATGTTTTCTTTATACCCTCATTCTATAAGCTTTTTCTATTTTTAAATTTTTTTTTACTTCTTCAACTTATTTGGTTTAAAACTAAGATGCAAACACATACATTAGCCTAGGGGTCTACACAGGCCCTGGGCCACTCAGGGTCCAGATCATCAACGTCACTGTGTTCCGCCTCCACACCTTGTCCCGCTGGAAGGCTTTCACGGGCAGAGACATGTGTGCAGCTGGCATCCCCTATAACAACAGTGCCTAGAACATCTCCTAGAGGACCTGCCTGAGGCAGTTTTATAGTTAACTTTTTTTCATAAGGAGAAAGAGTATATGCTTAAATACAGATTAAAAAGTATAATTAGTGCATAAACCAGTAATTCATTCACTTGATATCATTATCAAGTATTATGGACTATCTGTGGTCCCAAACCTCCAGGCCTCAAACTGGCACCAGTCTGTGGCCTGTCAGGAACCGGGCCACCCAGCATCACCACCTGACCGCCATCTCCTTAACCCCACCCTCCATGGAAAAATTGTCTTCCATACAACTGGTCCCTGGTGCCAAAAAGTTTGGGGACTGCTGTTATACAGGATGGACAGCACAGTAGGTCTGTTTACGTGGCGTCGGCACAAACAGGTGAGTGACACGCTGCACTGAGACATCAGAGTGGCGTCACTCCCTGTAAAGATTAACCAGCTCTGTTGTAACCTCAGGGGACCACTGTCATACCTGCAGTCTGTCATTACCAAAGATTGCGCTTCAGTATCTAAATGTCTCTTTCTGAACTTACGAAAGAGAATGTTTAACTGTGACCTCATTGTAGTCTTTCATTTAACCAAAAAGATTTGTTTCAATATAAATTTTGAAATGTGTGTGGCTTTGAGAACAGAGGGAAAAGTAGTGATTGTATGCCTGTAACAGGGATGTGTCTGAAGCTTGCCAAGGGAGGCTGGGGCTGTCCTCAAGCTATAATGCCACCCTGAATACCACCAGCAGCTGTGAGACATGCACTGGCAGGCCCAGATGGACTGTTGATAAGCATTGCTCCTTTGGTCTTCTAAACGAGGTCTACTTGAAGAATGTCAAGGTTGTTCTTATTAGTTATAAGAAGTAGAGTAAATTCTCTCTTGCTTAATGTCAGTTCCAAACATGAGCTTACATCAGAGTTCCCAAGGTGTTCACTCAAAATGCAGACCCCTTGCCTGCATGTTCAGAGACTGATGTTCTCGTTTTCTACATCTTTCCAGGAATTTCCACCCTGAACGGTCTAGATGGCACCGCGGATGATTCATGTTCTGCACTTGGAGACATTTTCTTCAGCTGAAGGGTCCTGTCGACTGCACGCCTCCACCCTGCACGTGGCCATGGCCTCCTGGTACCCATCAGTTTCAGCAGACCCATCATGGCTTCCTGAACCTGAGATTTGTGGCCCATGTGGAGCTGGATGAGTAGAAAGCCTGGCCAGTCAAGTGTCCTTTCTGCCTGGTAGCTGTAGCTGCCACCTTCTCTCTGGTGGATGGACCTGGCTCTTCACCCCATGGCCTTTTGCTAACTCATATTCCCTATCCTTTCCATCAGCTTCTTTAGTCTATGCTTTTAACCATTTCCACTTTACAGGAAACAACCTCCAGAGATTTTCAAACTAGTTTGAAGGAGTTCCTTGTTACAGATGAGATTTATACATAATTCTGGAAGCTTGCTGAGTTCTCAAAATTTTCTTCACCCTGGTGGAAACTTGCTGTGGGTGAGAAACTAGGTGTCCTCGGAGCACATTTCACAGGCTTTGAGTCCTACAATCCAGTGACATATTTATAATACAACTGGGAAAGGACGCCTTTTTTATTATAACGTCAGAGACTGATTTCTGCATACATTCTAGAAATATTGTGCCTTAGATTTAGGTTGGGTTAAACGAATCCTCAAGTATTTCCTCACCTGTACAATAGAGGTGATAATAGTGCCCCTTCCCTCAGAGCTGTAGGAAAGCTGACATAATGTGAGTAGTAGTGTGCGGTGGGTGTGCAGCGGTGGCTGCTTGGGTAATTCCTTTCCAGTAACATCACCTGAAGTATCTTTTGTAGAACCCAAGTCCCAGAAATGCTCTGTAAAAAAGGTCTTACAATCTTATACTCTTGAAAACTAGCCTAGTATATCTCAAATGTATTGACCACAGACTTTTCCCCCCATTTAATGTATTATATTTTAAATTATTTACCATGAAATTATTTTATGAAAGAAATACATAGCAAATATATTTGTGAAAGAGAAGTACCAGAAAATTTTTTCAAAGTTTAATCATTTACAACATCTAACAATTACATCCATTCTTTTTTTTTTTTTTTTTTTTGAGACAGAGTCTTACTATGTTGCCTTTGGTAGAGTGCCATGGCATCACAGCTCACAGCAACCTCAAACTCTTGGGCTTAAGCGATTCTCTTGCCCAAGTAGCTAGGACTACAGGCACCTACCACAACACCCGGCTATTTTTTGGTTGCAGTTGTCATTGTTGCTTAGCAGGCCCAGGCCAGGTTTGAACCCAGCCTTGGTGTATGTGGCCAGCACTGTAACCACTGAGCTATAGGGGCCAAACCAATTATATCCATTCTTATTTATATCTATGCCAGACAAAAATGACCTAACAGAGTAAGTACAAAAACATCTATAGCAAGGTATCTTTGCATAGTCAAGGTAAGCATAAGTGGATAGACCTGAGCTACATTTTTATTAGAGGCCTAAATTTTTAAAAAGAAAAGAAAAGAAATGAGGTTCACTGAGAACTAACACTGGGAGGGTCCCGTTCACTGCATGCTTGTCTGACTTCAGCTCTGCTCTCCAGAAGCGCACTTTCTAGAAGGCCTAACATGGCACATAACACAGAGAATTTATAATTCATTAACTTGGAGTTTTCTGATAACTCAAACAAGATTAGATTCTGCCTATTAAATCCTTCTTTTTAGTTAAAAAGTGATAAATGAAGATAGCAAAGGAAAACTTCAAATATTTTACAAAAACTGATTTGAGCACGACATAATTTATGGTAAGTATATTAATTTAAAATAAATTAAATACTTGACTGTATATATACGTACATGCAATAGTGATATGTGTATTACATTATTATCCTTCCTTACTAGAAAATTATACTATTTTAAGTCAGTTTAACTAGATTAGTAGGCTATCATATATTTAAATGCTCTGGAATACTTAGCCTTTGGTAATGAAAGCCATTTATTGTCTGAATACCACTTTCTATAGAACCTCCTTTATCGGACCTCAACTCTGCCTTCTCACAGGATCCCTCACGGAATTGACTGGCCTCCCCTGCTGCCAGACGCCCTGTGAGCTCAACCCACGTGTGAGACGCTCCATGAGCACCCAGACCATGTGTGAGATGCCCTGTGAGCCCCTAGCCCGCGAGTGAGATGGCCCCTGAGCTAAGCCCACATAGGGTACGCCCCGTGAGCACCCAGCCCGCGTGTGAAATGCCCCGTGAGCACCCAGACCACATGTGCGTCACCCCTTGAGCATCCAGACCATGTGTGAGATGCCCCTTGAGTGCCTAGCCCACGTGTGAGATGCCCCATGAGCTCAGCCCACGTGTGAGATGCCCTGTGAACACCCAGCCCATGTGTTAGACGCCCCATGAGCTCAGCCCACGTTTAAGACACCCTGTGAGCTCAGCCCACATGTGAGATGCCCTGTGAGTTCATCCCACGTGTGAGATGCCCCATGAGTGCCCAGCCCATGTGTGAGATGCCCCGTGAGTGCCCAGCCCGCATGTGAAATGCCCCATGAGCTCAGCCTAAGTGTGAGATGCCCTGTGAGTTCATCCTGCCTGTGAGATGCTCTGTAAGCTCAGCCCGCATGTGAGACGCCCACATGTGAGATGCCCCATGAGCTCAGCCCACATTTAAGATACCCTGTGAGCTCAGCCCACATGTGAGATGCCCTGTGAGTTCATCCCACGTGTGAGACACCCCATGAGTGCCCAGCCCACATGTGAGATGCCCCATGAGCTCAGCCCACATTTAAGACACCCTGGGAACTCAGCCTGCATGTGAGATGCCCGTGAACTAAGCTCATGTGTGAGATGCCCTGTGAGTTCATCCCGCCATGAGATGCCCTATGAGCGCCCAGCCCGCCTGTGAGATGCTCTGTAAGCTCAGCCCGCATGTGAGACACCCACATGTGAGATGCCCTGTGAGCTCAGCCTGTGTGTGAGACACCCTGTGAGTGCCCAGCCCACATGTGAGATGCCCTGTGAGCGCCTAGCCCGTGTGTGAGATGCCCTGTGAGCTCAGCCTGCGTGTGAGATGCCCTGTGACCACACAGCCCATGTGTGAAACGTCCCATGACCATACAGCTCAAGCGTAAGATGCCGCATGAGCGCCCAGCCCACGTGTGAGACACCCCATGAATGTCCAGCCCACGTGTCAGATGCCCCATGAGCTCAGCCTGCATGTAAGATACCCTGTGAGTGCCCAGCCTGTGTGTGAGATGCCCCGTGACTTCAGCCCACATGAGAATCCCCGTGAGCTCAGCCCATGTGTGAGATGCCCCGTGAGTGCCCAGCCACGTGTGAGACGCCCCATGAGTACCCAGCTGCATGTGAGACACCCCATGAGTGCCCAGTCCACATATGAGATGCCCCACAAGTGCCCAGCCCATGTGTGAGATGCCCCAGTGAGCTCAGCCCACATGTGAGATGCCCTGTGAGTGCCCAGCCCATGTGTGAGATGCCCCAGTGAGCTCAGCCCATGTGTGAGATGCCCCAATGAGCTCTGCCCATGGCTCACAGCTCTCCACCCACATCCTCTGCTCCTGCCAGTTGACTGTGTGCTTTCCAAGACTCAGTGTCAGTTGTATTGTCGATATTATGTAATTAAATGAGATCTGAGAATCAAAGAGCAGTTTTGCCTGTGAAAGTTAAGCAGAATACTTTGGGAGGAACTCTATACAAGTCACCTTTAAAAGGGTTTCAAGCATGGGCATGAAACTGAGGAACGCTGGGAAATGTCTGGGTTGTGTGACATTTTTGCTCACGTTATCCCTGGTTCCTTTCATTCCCACTCCTCTTTAAGCAGGTGAAAATCAGAAATGACGCCCTGTGAATGTGGTGCTTTCAGGAAAGGCCACTTGGATCTTGGGGAATGACACCTGTGCTCAGAAAGGCTTTAGTGCCCTGTCAAAATACTAGCATGCAAATGTGCATTTGTCTCTTTAAGTGAGATGTCACAGTAAATGCAAAAAGTGTATATTCTTTTTTATAGGTTCCCTACTGTAAATGGCTTTCAGTGAACCTTTCCAACTATATTGGGTAGAAAGTCTCTGCCATGGTTCAAACTGGGCTTTTGCACACCCATTTACAAAACTGTATTACCAAATCTGTTCTCCCAAAGTAAGTTTAACAATAAGTTTGTTTTTATTGAATTCCTTCATTAATTCCATTCAAAAAATATTTATCAGGTATCACTGTGTTCTAGACACTGCACTGGCCACTTAAGAAGACTTATGTGAATGAGGGAGATGTAGTCTGTGGCCCTAAATTAACTCTCCAGCTGGTGGGGAACACAGATCAGTAAAAGGCAGTATCACGCTGTCGGGCACAGGACACCTGCCCTGTGTCCACAGAGTAGATGAAGCATTTGAATTTATTCACCTCCCATTTTTACATTTTGGAGTTGCTTAAGCACCAATTTCCTCACTTGTTTTTTGAACTTTTCCAGTTTAAAAAAAAATTATTAAATCTCCTTAGGCTAAAAGCAAATGAAAATTATCTTTGGTAAACTATTGGCTTTAACTTATCCCTATGAATTGTAATAATGCTACTTAGTAAGCAGCTCTATACAGCTTGGAATCCAGTTTCACAGACACGTGCCCACGTGCCTTGGTGCTCTTTCCCCACCTGCCTGCGGTGACCTGCTCCCAGGAAGCTGAAGTTCTATGAATTAAGGAAATAATGAAAACTGTCATCATGGCCATTACCACGTATACTGCCAGGCACCAAAAACTTTTAGATTGAAGGGTGGATATTATGTGTTAGAAGGGTACATGTAGAGCTGTGAGATCATGGGCTGGGGAAGGGCACTGGCCACACAGCTCCTATCAGCCTGAGCTCCACTTCCTGGCAGACCAGTGGCAGCATCAGACCCCCACAAGAGCACTGGCCCCACCGTGCACCACACACACGAGGGATCAAGGTTGCAGAGAGTAACCTGTATGAGACGCTAATGCCTCAGCGCTGGTGAATGGCTGTAAATACAGATGACCTTTCACTTGCTGCCCCCACACCGCATAGCTCACCTCCTGCCATGTGGCCCATGAGTGAATAATCAGGCAGATCAAGTGGCCCTATGTTCAGGCCAAAAGAGGATCAACTGTTTGAGATCCCAAATGAAGTGGCCTTGAAAGCATGTTGGAGACAGCTTCACATCTCCATACTTCCAGGGTCAAAGCCAAGGGGGAATATCCTGAGATTACCACAAAAGCACTGAAGAGCCTTTCCAGTCACTGACTCTGTAAAGCAGTTTTCTGCAGTTACAGCAACCACAATGAGATCGCAGTGTAGACTGGGCATGAACAGCACACTCAGTATCACTGTTGCCCTCATCCCAAATGGGATCCTCTAGTTGCAGTAAAACAAGGTCAGGGCTCCACTGAGTCTGCGTAATGGTGAGTTGTGTAATTGTTTCATTATATGTTACAATATAATAATGATAAAAGAAATAAATGCACAATAAATGTAACACTAGAATCATCCCAAAGCCATCCCCCCCCTACTCCTCACCCCCATCCATGGAAACATTGTCTTCCATGAAACCCACCATGTTGCCAAAAACATTGGGGACCACTGGTTTGGAGACTCCAGGTGGTATGTTCATCAGGGAGAAGCCATGCTTTCTTTTATAGACAAGCTCCAAAGAGGCTAACTTCAGCCAGGCTGAGTCAAGTCAGGAATTCATGGCCTTCAACCAAAGCTCTGGTTTATTCCCCAGGGCCCTCCCTTTGTGGGTCCTAAACCTTAATCCTGTTCCCAAAGCATGGTGACCCTGCCAGAAACGTCACTCTTTTCAGAGGCTATCCACTTACATTTTATCTTCTTACTCTATTAGCTTTTTTTTTTTTTTGAGACAGAGCCTCAAGCTGTCCCCCTGGGTAGAGTGCTGTGGCTTCACAGCTCACAGCAACCTCCAACTCCTGGGCTCAAGCGAGTCTCCTGCCTCTGCCTCCCAAGTAGCTGGGACCACAGGCGCCCGTCACAACACCTGGCTGGTTTTTTTTGGTTGTAGCCATCATTGTTGTTTGGCGAGCCCAGGCTGAATTTGAACCCGCCACCTTAGGTGTATGTGTCTGGCGCCTTAGCCACTTGAGCCACAGGCACCGAGCCACTCTATTAGCTTTTTGAAGAAAAATCCCACTATCTGCCAGGGGCAGGATCTTAAATTTCCAACTTTGTCTACTGAACCCCGCTTGCCTATGTGCCTCCATAGCAAAGTCTTACTCTGCTTCTAGAATCTGCATGTGTCCCAACGTGAAAATGGCTACAGATCAGCAGCTCGTATCTCTGTGACTGCCCTGTGCAGACTGGACCTCCAGGCTCTGGGCATCAGCAGCCCTCTTAGCGCCTTTTAGCAGAGTTTTTTTAATTTAGTTTTCTCATGTGGCCTTCAGGTTGTTCTGGGCGAGGACATTGGTGTGCTGTGTGACATCACATTCAGAGGCAGAGGACCCCCTAAGGACAGAGGGCAGGGGCTGTGATTCTTGTTTATCCAGTTTCTACTTCAGGGCTTAAAAACTTCTCAGAAAGTGAACGTTCCTTAAGATTAGACAAATGTATACCAAAATTCTTCTTTTTTTCTCTTTTTGATGTCAAATGATGAGGTTTTTACAAAGACATTAAAGATATCAGTTAGTCCACATTAAATGTTCAGCAGCAACTTGGCACATCAACTTTTTTTTTAATGGGGTTTACGAACTCCCTTGGAGTGACTGGAACTGGTTTCTGTGGAGGTTTTACCCTCTCCCTCTGCTCTCTGCTTGGGCACTGTGCCTGGGACAAGTCACTTGATTGGTAGTGCTGATATTATTATTAATACTAATAATTAATAATTAATTAATAATATTATTATTTATATACCCACCTCACATAATGTTGTGAGAATTATTTTATTCACTGCATGCAAAGTCCTTAGAACAGTGCCCAGCACACAGCAGTTCAGGCACTGGGTAGGCAGGTTCCACCCTGAAGAGCTTAGTTGGTGAATCTGGTCACTTGTGCAGAAAGAGCCAGTGGACCTGACTTGGGTACAACCAAGACCCTAAACACTGGAAGGCTTTGACTGGCCCCAGTGAGCTCTCAGCACCTGGCCTTCCCCAAGGCCACAGCACCTGAAGCAACCAAGGATCTGACCAACATGGACAACAGATAACCCAGACCAAAGCCCAGACAGAGTGAAAGACTTGTGAAGGGTGGCTTCATGGCTTAAAGTCACTTTGATCTGGGCCCTGGAATGTATGTTGGTTTCCATTAAGAAGAGAAATGCTGTGAGAACAGTACCCCTGTCTCTCCCTCCCAGCCATGCAGTCACCTGAGGTGATGTAGGTCATTAGAAGGTTACACTTCTCGGCCAGCCACCCCTGTGTTCAAGAAGGAGCCCTCTGACATCTGGATGTCGCAAACCACACCACTATTTTTAGCCTGTGTCTTTGTGCTTCTTCTGCTTGATGAGTCAGGATTCTCTTTTTAAAAATGATTGGCATTCTGTAGAAAGAGAAACACATGTAGGGTCTTGGCTGCTCCCATTCCAGTCCCAAAGTCAAGAGCTGCTTCCCTTCCCCAGCTACCCTCTATGCTGCCTTACCCTCTCCTGCCCACGTCTCACCGGGCTGAAGAGCAACAGCTGGACGATCCCAGGATGTCAGTAGGTCTTCACATGACCAAGTGCAAAAGTCAGATCGGTGAGAACTTGGGCTTCAAGGATACTCTTCCCTGTCTACCAATGAGAAGTGAGAAATGAGAAATGTAAACCTGGGGCTTTGCCCCGTTAAGCACAGCAGCTTGTCCTGCTTCCACTCTGCTCCTGGAGCAGTAGCAGTGCCTTTTGTTATCTCACCCAACTTTCTCAGATGCATTTATCCCATACCAAGCACCGCAGCTCACCTGTACATCTGGGGTGGCAGTCACCACTGCTTTAACAACTTCTTTCAACAGTCGTATGGGAAGATGTCTTCAGGGAGGAGGATGGTGCCAACAGAGGCTGAGTCTCAGACATTCTGAAATGTCCTCCAAGTCTGAAGGACAGGGATTCTCTGAAAAGAGTGATAAGGCCCTCCTGCTCACTTTGGAGGGTCACACAGCATGGAGGGGCCAGGCAGGCATTCCAGGTGCAGAAAGGAGAAGGTGCCACGCCTTGTTCTACTCTGTTACTAGACAGGACAAAACTGAGGGGCCATGAGCACAGATCAAACCAGCCTGCCAGGCTCACATCCCAGCTCTGCCACTTGTAGGCTCTGTGACCTAGGACTGTGGGAGAACAAATTCTACTTCTCTTTTATAAAACTATGTTAATCAATGATTGTGAAGAAATATGTAATCACTGCAGTTCTCGTTGTGCTTAACCGTTTTATTATTTGCTTGCTATGTGACTGTGACTATGATAAAGCAAACTATCATTGGCCATAAATTATATGTGTAGGAAATATGGAACAAAGCGATTTCAAGATATGAAGAGGGATAGGATTCCTAGGGCAGTAGTAGAAGTTACTGACCTATGACAGTAGTTTAGGCATATGTTTGCATGGCAAGGAATAGGGCATATGTGTTAGCAACGGTTGCAACCATATGCCCAACAAATTAATCACTTAGCTAAGGTAGAAATAGCTAAACCAGATTCGAGTCAGACCCATAAACAAACACATCAAGACAAAATAACCCAGAAAAACAGTCATGTGTGCACATCCTGCTACAGTTTTTTATAACTTTTTCCTTATACTTCTTTGTTTGAATCTAAGTAAGTGCCCCTTGGAACTTGGCCTCAGGGCCTCACTGCTGCATTCAACCAGTGTCTGGCCCCCTCAGTTGTACCAAGAATTTTGTGTCTTCACCCAGAAACCTAGAAGCTCCTCCCCACTAGGGTCACCTCATTGGACAAGTCGCTTAATTGTTCAGTGTCTCAGTGTCTGCACCTGTGTAACAGTGTTAATAATACCCCCTTCACATAATGTTATGAGAATTAATTCATTGGCTTCATGGAAAGTCCTTAGACAGCGCCTGGCACACAGTAAGCCGGCAGTCAATGCTGTCTCTCGTAGGAACCAGGTACCCCTTCAATGGCAAGCCCCTGCTGAATATTTGGAACAGCTGGAAATAGCACTGCAGAGGAAAAATGTTCTTTAATATTTTAAAAACATCTTTGCATTTGTTAGAACTCTGTTGGTTGCAAATTCAGAAATCCAATTTCTGAACAAGCCTAAGAGGATACAAAAAGAAATGGCTGATGCTTGTACCTGAGATGTTTGGTGTGCACCTTGTTTCAGGAACTGCTGGGTCCAAGGCGTCTTTCTCCTTCTCTCACACATAATATGCCTGCAAGCTTCCATATGATGGGAAAGATGTCCACTGCCAGCCCCTGGCTTACATCTCCAGAAGACGTGGTCTCCCCTGATGCATAGGAGCCAAGGAGAGACTCAGCCCAGGACCAGTCACTGTGGATGAAAGGATGTTGTTATCTAGCCGGGACGGGGCCTGTATACCATGGAATACTATTCAGTCCTAAAAAAGATGGGAACCTTACATCTTTTGTATTTACCTGGATAAAGTTGAACTTTGCTAAGTTTTTTCTTAGTAAAGTCTCACAAGAATGGAAAAGCAAGTATCCAATGTACTCAATACTAATATGAAACACATAGAAAAAAAACTGTATGCCCATAGGACATAAAATAATTAAATTCAAGTTAGGGGGGAGAAGAGAGAGAGACTGACATGCTCTCACCAAATGTGCACCATGTGAGGGTGCACAGCACCCCCCTGGGTGGAGGGCTCAACTACAGCTAGAACTTTATCTTTGAAATACAAACAGTGTAACCTAATAATTTGTGCCCTCATATTAATCTGAAATTAAAAATAAAATTAGGTGTGAATTCTGAGGATGTTGTGTTTTGAGAGAATCTGCGGTTGCATGGGTCTTGTTTGGGGAGTGATGGCTGGTGCCTGGACAGCGCCCATTTGAGAATGCCCCATCCCAAGCTGAGGATGTCACATATGGAGGGACTCTTAGTTAGAGGCACAGGCCTGTTAGAGCTGCCTGCCCAGTGTGGCAGGTGGTATGTGAGCCGGCAGCCTCACAGCACTACCCAGGAGTGTTCAGAGGCTGCTTGTTTCTGTGTAGGGGAGAAAATGCTGATGTGAGCTGCACAGCCCCACAGCAAACCTCACCTTGAGCTGGTTTACTACAAGACAACAAATACATAAGGACAATAAGGTGATTTAAATTTGTGCTTTTTCATTCTGGTTTTCCTACAGTTTGATACTTCAGATGAGACTGTGTCTGTCGCCTCACCAATTACTGGTGTGCTGAGTGCCCGTCCAGAGTTGTCTCCATGACAATTGTCACTATGAGATGCTTTTCCTCATAAAGCATAGATTTTATCCGTAAGTAAAAAGGGAGAGAGTTATGTGGCCAAATTTATTTTAAAGATTTGCTTGGAAGATTTTAGAGGCAATCCCTCTGTATTAATCAAGGTTTTTATTTTCTGTACTTCATGGTGCTTTGACATCTCCGGAGCCTTGGGGGCTGGGGCAGGGCTGTCTCTCTCAGGTTAGCTGGTCCCAGACATAGCAAGCAGCTTGCTCGGGGGGGAGCGTGCCTCCCTATGCAGACCAGCTGCCCAAAGCCCGGACCCCTGACAACCTTTCTTTATATATATATATTAGATAGGTATAATATGTATGTAAATAAATATATTATTATATATATTTATATTATTAATATATATTATTACATATTACATAACATATATTTATTTGTATATATTTGATATAGATAAAATCTATATATAATCTCATCCAGGTAAACACAAATATATATATATTATTGTAGATTTAAGTGATGCAAGTTGAGTTTTGTTACATGGGAATGTTGTGTAGTGGTGAAGTCTGGGCTCCTACTGTACCCTCACCCAAGTAGTGTACATTATTCCTAATAAGCAAGTTTCATCCTTCATCCCTCTCCCATCCTCCTAATGGAGGAGTCTCCAGGGTCCACGATTACCCTCTGTATGGTCTCACGTACCCATTTCAGCTCCCACTTTAAGTGAGCAGGTGTGGAATAACCTTCCTGAGTTATTTCACTTAGGATCATGGCTTTTACTTCATCGTGTTGCTGCAAAGGACATCATATCATTCTTTTTGTGGCTGAGTAGTGTTCCAGGTGTGTGTGTGTGTGTTTGTGCGTGTACGTGTGCACACATGCACTCAGGTGGCCTTATGTGATGTGACACTTTCAGGAACAGTAAGTGATAAACTCTTCTTTGAAAGGAATCTGTCTTTGTGTCTATAAACTCTTCTTTGAAAGGAATCTGTCTTTGTGTCTATACCTAGGGAAGCCTTTGAATATGAAATTTATTATTCATTTTCTTTTTCTAATTGTGTTTGGAAAAGAAGTTATCTAAATCCAAGCATGTATGTTAAATGTATACATATGTATTGCAACTGTGGTGTTTGTATAGAAACAGATTACTCATTGCTATAGGATTTTTGCAAGAATTTTTACAAAATTATAGACAGTATTAACATTAACAGAAATAATCTCCAGTATAATCTTTAGCAATTCTGCAGTTAACTTCAATAAAACATGTTCAGTCTTGGGCCTGTTCATTATTATGTTTGTGTGTGTGTGTTTTCTTCTTCTCTTTTCAAGAAAATTTAAGTGGTTTATCTTCTTTTAATGCCAAATTTTAAAACACCAATTTCTTGGGTTAGATGCAACATGCCCATGTATAAAATTCAGCATCAAAAGAAGAGCCAAATAAATAAATAAATACAATAATAAAAGAAGAAGAGCCCAGTTATAATGGAATTTTGGAAGAAGGAATGAAGAGGGCAGGTGGTGAGGAGAGAGTGAGACCTTGCAGTGACTGCAGTGTCCACATGCAGAGACCGAGCCCCGTGTTGTCACAGGGGCATCAGGCTGTACTGGGAAAGGCAGGCAGCAACTTACAGACTGTGAAAGACCAGACAGGAGTATCCATTCTGGGGAATCACGTGCGCTAAAGCAATGAGTGCTCTCTGGAGCTCTTTGAGTGGCAGGCAGCCTGCCGCCTCTGCACATCTGTGACACCTTCCACCTAAGAGCAGAGAGTGTAGCAAACATTAGCTAGTGAACTGAGCCTCGTGGTGCCTCTGAGCAATCCATAGACAGGATAGCCGTTTCTGTAGTGCAGGGAAGGCAGCCCCTGCTCTGCCATTCACCCAGGTCCTGATGGGGGCACTGGCAAACTGTTTCAGAATGCAGAGCCAGTTCTCACGACAGGCATAAGTGCTTTCTCTCCCTTGCCCAGTTAGCAACTTGGAGAGTAAGCTGCCTTTGCTGGGGTTGTAGGAGCATGAGGGTATGCTGTGTGAACCTGGTTTCCAGTGATCCCCTTCAGGAGCTTAGCTTGGGGGTGTTTTGAAAATAGTAAATCTTAGATTAAAGATTAACTTTTTTCTTTCCGATTTCTCAGGAGTTAATTTGTTTGCTAATGCCAGTCTCTGAGATGACAGTGGCCTTTAGCTCTGGGTTTTATGTTCACATTACTTCATCCGATTATGTAAGGGACTTACAACTTTACACATCTATGTAGGTATTAATGTAATTATTTTAATTGCCATTTTAATTTCTGAAAAGCTCCCAAATTGTCATTGAGAATAGTGTAACAGTTCTGTGGCAAAAGTCAGCCACAGAATCTAATTGGTTATTTATTTTTTCACTTTGGTCAGACGTACTTGTGTTTTTCCCTTACTTGCTGTTTTCTCCAGTGGCATAAGCTCGGCTTAGTAACAACCTGTTCCATGGTGATACTGTCTTTTTTCCACTTTCTCATTGATAGCTGCATAATTTCTCCAGTTGAATAATCAGCAGAGGGGGGGAAAAGCAAGGAAATTAAATATAAAAACCCCATGTTCATATACCCTTATGGAAGACAATGCCCTGCCGTTGACAAAGCTCTCCTGATTCTACCTTGGTGCATGTTTTCAAACTTCTCAGAGAGAAGCTAACTCCTCCCTAAGTCACTCATGTTATGACTTTCTATTTGCTTTTTCTATACTAAAAAATAAAAGGTTGTGGTCTTTGTATTTCTTAATGAAGCAAGACATAATTCGCTGGTCCCTGATCAGCATTCCTTTCTTTTCCAGAGCCTGTCTGGTGAGAGCATCAGAGGAACTCTGATCACCACACCAACAAATCTCAGCCCTGAATACACACTGCCCAGCACGCTCCCAGTCTTTCTCCTGGACTCCAGCAACACTACAAATGCAGGCCCAGACTGGGGTGCAGTCTGGTGGCCTTGTCCATAGGTGGAAGAGCCAGGATGTCACTGGCTCCTGGTTTTTTCCAGTGGCCAGCACCCTGGAAGCCACATGGTCATGGAGTCAGCCAACATCAGATACAAATCCCAGCCCTGGGAACTGTCCCAAGACAATTCTGTCCCTCATTGAGTAGTACTTATCCAAAAGGAGGGTATGCACATATGGGGAGAAAGGCAGAGAATAACCACAGCCCAAAGAAACCCATGCCCTATGATTTTTCTAAGAGCCTGGTTGAAACCACCCTCAGAGACCATGTTGCTTTTTAAAAGTATAGTTGGTCTCAGAGTTAGGATGTCTGTAAGCCATAGTGTGCAGTCCACTTCTGACACCTGTGGGCAATTTGCCAGGAAAAAGGACAGGAGGTGAGGAAGCAGTCAGCCCACATCCCACTGGTCAGCCTGCAGCAGGAGCCACCACTACACAGGTACTGGGTTTCTGCCCCTCTGGGCTCCACAGCTGTCTCTGAGATCTCTTGGGTATTAAGATGATATACACCTAAAGGAAGGGGTAAAAATCTATGGCCAGAGTGGGGGAGCTGAGTCAGCTCCCACCTGTCAGGTCTAACATCAGGGAGCATGGCACACTTCCTGAGTGAAGGACTCAGCTACAACTTGGACTTTGGATTTTGACTTACCAACATAAATAATGTAACCTAACCGTATGCTACCTCATACTAACCCGAAATAAAAAAGATCTTAGGAGGAAAGTGCCCACCCTCCTGAATACAAGTGAGGCCGCTTCTCAGCAGGGCTGAGTGGTTTGGCCTTCGGAGAGAGGTCCCAGTCAGCCCTTGACCGTCTTGCTCTAGAGGAACAACCCAGGATCTGCTGAAGCCACATCCTTGCTTCTGGCATCCTTATTATTAAAGATTTTAGGGAAAAGACACAGCCTGCTCTTTGGAAAGTCCAACTACAGCCTTCAAAGCAGCCATTAACACCACCACCAACAACAACAACAAACAATCTTAAAATCAGTCCCTGTTATCTTCCCAGGAATTTGCATTTTATAGAAAAGAAAACTATTTCTTAATCATCTGAGCCCATATGACTGAAAGTGGGCAAGGTGGAATGGTTTTGCCACAACAAAAAGGAAGCTACCAACTCAGTTAAAGATCTCACTTGGTCACACTGGACTTTGAGAATGTGGAGTCATGAGATCCCGTTTGTATTATCATTAACGTTGGAAAGCACAGAAACTACCATGGGGACCTTAAGCAGAAAAAAAGGTTTTACATTTATTTTTCGCTTTTTTTTTCTTTTTTAAAGAGAAACAGGGTCTCTGGTCACTCAGGCTGAAAAGCAGTGGTACAATCATAGCTTACTGTAACTTTGAACTTCTGGCTTCAAGCATGCCTTTCACCTCAGCCTCCCAACACACTGGAATTACAGACATGAGCTACCCCATGTAGCCAAAAAAGAATTTACTAGAAGGAATTTGTTGGAGAATTAATGCCCAGGCTGGAAAAAAAACAGGAAAATGGGCAGGAGCCAGAGGAAAGGAGACCCACAGAGCTGTCCACAGCCATGGCTGCCTCTGTGGGGCCCTACTGAAGGTTGGGATGGGAGCCCCAGGCATGAGCCTCCACCTGACTTTCTCCAGTCAGTCTGGTCCTCAAGTGCCATCCTTCAGCTTCCCTCCAGAGATTCCTGCAGAGTAGAAAGGGAGTCCAGACACTAAGTAGCCAAATGTCAACAAACGTCTGTGGCAACAGGTCCCAGTTTGTCCGCCTAGAAAGTTCTCAGCACAGGAGGTGACCTTAGTCTATTCCTCTACCTCCCCCCACCCCTGCCACTTCTCCCCTTCCTTCTGGCTCTTAGTCCTCTCTCCCCGCACCCCTTTCTTCCCTCCCTGTATATCGCTCTTGAAAAAACTGACCTTGACAGCAGCATATTCTATTGTGGTGAAACACGCATCACGCCCTTTACCTTTATTTACATTTTCAAGTGTACAGTCAGGTGGCGCTGAGCATGTTCACAGTGCCGTGGAGCCAGCACCACTCTCTAGGGCAGCCAGTGTTGGTCAAGTTTCCCTCCGATGGCTGTGGTCAAAGGGAACACTGCTGAGGTGGGACGCAGTGCAAGGCCAGATGCCCAGGCGTCTTGTCACTTCAGTGTAGCAGCTGACGCCATCTATGGAACGGCATCCTATCATTGCTCTGCCTTCTTGGCACGGGGCTGTTTGTTGTGTTGAGAAGTGGACTGTCCCTGGGTTGAATGTGGCTCAAGTATAGCCAGTTAACTTAGCGCTGAGGTCTCTTTTCAGCCCCCATTATTTTCTTCATAAATAACTTACAGTACAAAGTTAGGAAGTTGAATAAATTCCTAATAAGTGAAGTACTATTCAGTGGAACTTCAACAAATACTGGAATTGTCTTGGTAATTAGAAAATTATTTACTTTATTGGCCAATGTGTTATCTGTGACTACATACTAGACACATCCATCACACTTGCACCTCATCCAGGCAGAGAGCCCTTCTCTGGCCCTTGCTACTGCCACAATTCTGATGTCACTGACCTTGCAACACAGCCCCAGTTCCCAGGGTTCCTGGTGGGGTGAGTTCACTCCACTGCCGGCAGCACAGTGCCGCACTCTTGACAGAGGCCCCAGAGTCACTCCCACTGTCCCTCATCCCTTGGAATTTTAAAAGCTGAGTAATTTAGATCCCTGTCACTAATAACATCCTCAAGGTTATTTGTATTTTCTGACTACATCAGGCAAGTTATCTACCTGTCAGTTTTCATACCTGTAAACAGAGAAATTAGGACAGGCATGAGGGGGGAAGGCTGTCTCAGAGAACCCTGATGCAATGTTATTTGAATAATGTAAGGGAGAAAGAGAAGAGTTACACGAAAAGCCTAAAAAGTTCTCATCAATCTTGTCCTGTTTACTGATCAAGAAGAATAAGAGTAAGTGGTCAGTGTGTAGCCACCAGCGGCCCTGGAAGGGTGTGACTTCTCAAGGCCCACAGATTCCCACCCTGAATGTACAGAGGTCCTACAAAGAGAGGGTACCAGTGGGTGAGTTTGGTTCGGGCCAGTTCCACCCTGTTGAAGGGTGATAACTGTCTTGGAACACTGAGTTGAGGCTGGGATGGAATCTAAGGATTAAACACAGCCCACCCCCCAAGTGGGGGGCACCTGACTCCTGCCCTTCCCAGGGCGTGATGACGCTCCTCCTTGGAGCTCACTGCTTGAGGACAGCGTCATCTCCGCACCTCCTCTTCCCTGTCCCGCCTTGCTGAGAATCAGAGATAGAGTGGAACTGGAAATGTTAGGGGGCTTTGAAATAAAAGCTTTTATGCCTTCTTATTTTCTATTTTTCTTCCACACAAGGAATAGCTGGCAAACAAAACCGTAGTGGGCTTTCAACACAGGTGAACTGGTTGTGGGGTGCTGATGCCTCCCCGGCTGCTTCTGTCCCAGGTGAACCGGTTGTGGGGTGCTGACGCCTCCCCGGCTGCTCTGTCCCCTTTCTGGGCTCTTCATCAGGAAGGCACAGAGTTACAACTTGATGAGTTACCATGACAACTCCCTTTACATTATCTTTTAAGTGTTTCAGACCTTCAGGGCCTAATTCGATTGAGGGATTTTAATTAATGACTTTTATGTTTTGTATAATAACACGTTTTTAAAATTAATGAATTGTAAACAGAAAAAGGGTGTTAAATGGGTTTTGATTAAGAGATAGTTCATGTGCCTTAACCCCTTCAATCTGTGCTGCTCAGACAACAGAGCGCTGTCTCCTTCCACATCTGCACAGGGAAAGACTGGTGCCCGCAGTCAGCAGTAATCCTGGAAGCTGGACAGAGACCTCAGCACTGGGAGAGCCTGGCTGGGGGTCCTGGCCTCGCTGGGGTCTGAGACTGGCAGGCAATGGCCATCTAGGGAGCCATCGGTGATAAGTGAGTAATGAGCTCCACCGAAGAAGAGGCTTATTTGAGTGCTTAGTGTGCTTTGGGAGGGAGACATGGGGACAAAGCTCAAACGTCCCCTGTTGGCACGTGATTCACAAACCCCGCTGGCATATTGTGAGCACTGAAGAGAGTTTTCCTTGTGTAGTTTGCTCTCCGTGGGCAAGTCTGGAGCACTGTGGGTGCCTTGCGCCCTGGGCTTGCAGGGCCCACACCAATGCTGGGTCGCTGGCAGCTTTCTCTGCTGGCAGCCCTTGAGTCAAGTGTTCCAAGCGCCCTCTCATTGAGTTTGGGAGGTTTTGAAGAGATTTCTGTCTCTAAGAAATTTAGGGAGAAGAATGATTGCATAGCATCTTGGGTCTGGGTTGCAATCTTGTACGGTGGGTAAGAATGTGTGTGAATGCTGATATCACAAAGGTCACGGACGTCATTATTGGGGTCTTCACTGGCCTAGGCCAGCAGCAGAGAAGCTGCATGTCCTTCTGACTTGAGGTTCTCACGTTTTTTCCTGATGTTTTCCAAAGCCTGTTCTGGAGGCTGAATGGACCACCTGTTCTAAGCCTCCATTCCAGAATGGCTGGGAATGAAAAGGCAAAAGGCACCTCCCTAAAGGCTGGAGAGGCCAGGGTGGGAAGGTCAGGCAGCTGTGAGGGGCGTTAGAGTCGGGGTCGGGGGTGGGGAATAAAGGTGGAAACAAGGGCAGGACACCAGCCATGTGTCTATCTGGCCACGATCCTCCCGGGCCAACGGCTCTCCACCTCCCCCACCCGGACCCCTCATGGCAGCCTCAACCCGCCACAGGAAGCTCCGCCGGTCCCCCAGAAGGAGCAGGGCTCTCCACGCCTTCCCCCAAACAGCGATCTGAGCCATGCCGTGGGTTTTCAGCCGGTCCCGGTTACAGTTTCCACGTCTTGGGTGTTACAAGCTCTGGAGGAAGGCGGCATGGGGCCAAAGCAGGGAGGAACTGGGGCTTTCAGTCCCCTCCCCCACCTAAGAAGCTGCCCCTAAGGGGAACATTAATATTTTTTTTCTTAGAGTTGGCATTTTAATCTCATCTCAAAGAAACTATTTCTTCCACTGCCACGACTTTGGTGTCTCTTCTGCTGTAACGGTCCCCACCCTGTGACCCTCTTCTGCCCCTGCGGCCTGCTGCCCCCTTGGAGAGTCACGGAGTAGATGTCGCCGGGTGGTGGTTCTCCTCTCAGTTCCTGGGTGCGGTGGAGCTTGAGGCACCCACCACCTTTTCACGCTGTCGTTTCCCTGGGGTGGCTCTGCTGGGTGGGAGTCGGGGTAGACAATTCCATCCTTCTGCTGGGAGGAAAATAACCCTCCTGCCATTAGTGGGGAGGGGGAAGGCGGTGACGCAGCCTCTGTGGAGAAAGGGCTGCACACAGAGCAGGGCTGCTCCGTGGGTCTTCCCTCCTAAAATTGCCTTTCTTCTTGACGTTTCATTGCTCCTTAGTTCCTTCAGAAAAGGGAGAGGAAAAACAAAAGAGAGGATAAAGTGATTTTGCACTACTTTTTAAAACAGTGTCTTGTTTATTTTATTAAAGACTCTTGATATACATTAGTCATTAATGACAGTGACAAAGATAATGCATTTTATTTTATTTTATTTTATTGAGACAGAGTCTCACTTTGTTGCCCTGGGTAGAGTGCCCTGGTGTTGCAACTCATAGCAACCTCAAACCCTTGGGCTCAAGCAATTCTCTTGCCTCAGCCTCCCCAGTAGCTGGGACTACAGGCATCCACCACAATGCCTGGCTATTTTTTTGTTGTAGTTGTTGTCATTGTTGTTTAGCAGGTGCCTGGGCTGGGTTCCAACCCACCAGCCCCACTTTATGTGGCTGGTGCTCTAACCACTTAGCTACGGGCACAGAGCTGTCTTGGCTGAAGTTTTGAAGGAAAGCTTTTAAAGGTAGTTTGTGGTTTAAATTGCATGTTTGCTTTGTAGTTTGGGTTCCAGCTACTTGAAGATGCACAAGGACATGTGTGTCAGATTATCCCTTGTATTGAGTGTAATACAGTGGAGATTCCGTGGTCGACACCTCCCACACTGACCACCTTAAGGTGACCTAATCTTCCTAGACCAAACACGCACGTAGGGCGAACTCTAAACTGTACCACCCTCTGTGTGCTGACGTCATCCTCACTCTTTTGGACAGATGGAGACGGGAGACAGAGTGGCATGCCCGGTCCTGCACCATCACTGGCAGCTGGGACACATCTACCCCTGATCCCTCCAGGCCGCCCTCAGAGCTGGGTATGATTGGGAATAGTAGTACCTAACTCCTACGTGGAGTCTCAACCTACAATGTGTAGGTTGTAGCTCATACATACACCTGCATTTCATTCTTACCAAAGGGGGAGATGCCCACATCCAGCTCAATTGCTTTTGTTTCATTTCTTGATGTGTGTGTGAACTAGCACACACTCTACGGCTCTACTGGCTGTTGGTAAGTTGGGAACTCAGGGGAAAGAAACACAAGCTGCCTTATCTTTCCCTGTCATTACTTTCAGCATAGAAGTTGACAACTACAGGGAGGTGATATGAGCAAGGAAGGCTGTGACAATATTCCCTGTTTGTTTGTGTTTCTTCAAATGCCACTGGCTTCTTTGCTCGAGTGAGTTCCAGTTGGAATGGGGAGTACGGCCACCCAGGCATGTCAGCACTACCTGCAGGAGGCATGCTGACTCAGGAGGTGACAGTGGAGAGGGTGATGATGGCGCGGACCCGTGAGTACCACACATTTGAGAAGGAAGTGTGTTCGCACAAAGTGCCTCACCTGGAGGCTGAGGACCCAGAGCTCAGCGACATGCGTGAGACGTCTGTCTTTTCTGCTTGGGTGTCTCAGGCTCTACTTTCAAACCATAAGTTCAAGGATAAAACTAAGAATTTCAAGATGGTGATAGCATAAGGTGACCAGATTTTAACATTGGTAAAGCGGGACACCATTGATGGGGGTGGTGTGTTCTTAATTAAATATTTGGTCTATATGGAGCAATAAATATTTTCATAGAATGCAAAAATAGTATTGTAATATTTTTTAAAATTTCAACATAAGTATAATTTACAAATATAATACATTAAAAAAATTATGTATAGTATTATTCTTTGGCATATCGCTCATTTGAGTGAACTTTTTTTTGTAGATTGCTGTCATTGTTTAAAAGGTCATGAAATTTTTTCACATGAATTTGCTAAATTATATTTCACACATAAAATGACTTTCAAAGTCTCAATGCTTAATTGTGATTTTTCTGATGTCCACACTTTATTTACCATAGAAAAAAAACGCATTAGTTCCTGGTAAGGACAGTGCGTGTCCCACAATTTTTAGTGCATTATTGTATGGAACATGGTTTGTTTCAAAATGATGAAATATTTCTAACCATTTGTTCTCTGTTGTGACTTTTGTTGATGCCCAAGATTTAACCTTTTCCTTATCAATATATTTTTTAATAATGATATGTCGTAAGTCATAAGTGTCGCTTTCAAGGCCAGTGCTAGACTTTGCCACCACTATAAAATATAAATAATACGAGTACTGTCTGCTAAATCATGAAATAAATAAATAAATTAGTTACCTAAATTATCTGAATAGCTGATTTGTTGATATCACTTGTTTAACTAGCACTAGCACTCAGCACAACGTGTATTGTCTGAGAGACAGTTACAAAATGTTTTTTGCCAAAAAATGCCATTGTTCATTAAGTCCAAACAATGGTGGTTGAATTCTAACAACTGATCAACAATGCGAACTTTGATAAGCAGTTCTTGATAATCAGTTCTCAACAATGATTTGTTATTATTAAAGTTTAACATTATAAAATTAACAAAAATAATATAAAACTCAGATCCTGGCGAAATAGCCACATGGCAGCCAAAAACGTATATTCCCTTCCCGTTCTCTAGCTGTTCCCTAGTTTGTCATGCATTCTTTCCACAAATTGGGACTTTTTAAAAACACCACTGGACCTGGGACAAAATGTTAAAAATTAGGACTGTCCCACCAAAAGCAGGACATCTGGTCACCTTATAGCAGAGCACTTACCCAAACACAGGGGCCCTTCTACCCACGAGGCCCTGTGTGAACACACAGGTCACATGTCCGGGAGGACCATCCTGGAGGACTGGTTACCTAAACAGAATCAAGGTCCAGCCAGAAAGAACCGAATGGAGGTAAAGCCAGGTCAACACTGTGCACCCTTGGAGATGTCTTCATCTTGTAGTTGAGGGGTCAGGGCCCAGACATGTCAACTGTTAAGCTGTTATAAAGCTGATATTCTAACACAGGTGAGTCCACTAAGCTGTCCCTCATATGGATAACCTGTAACATGGAAATGGTTTTGCCTCCTTTCCGTGGTCTGGTAGATTGTTACTGAGTAGACATTTATTGCCCCTGAGTCCCCACAGAAAGTACTTGGAATTCTGCAGAAATAAGGACACTCCTAGTGATTTCTAACAAGAATCATTTAGTGTGGGTTTACTTATTCAGTTTGTTACTCTTGTTCCCGTTGCCAGGGGGTGTGCATAAAAGGAAGAAAGATTCAAATATTGCCTTAAGGGAAGCCAGTAAAAGTCCCTTACAGGGGAGCCAGAGACTGTTCTAACAGCTTAGCCTCATTTGGGAAACAGGCTCACATTTTGGCACCAGGACCTTAAAGCTGGAGATTCTGCTTTCCTTGCTGTGTGCCAATGAGTTTCTCGGAGCTTCACGGCAAAGACACAGAGGCCGACGCTCGGATATGGGGAAGAACGGGATGGAGGAGCAGGCATTATTTGGGCAATGCAGTTTTCAGACAGGAGCAGCAAGAGCATATGTTTCCAGGTGCTTCTGTCGGCACTTAACTCAAACACTGTGTACAGTCAATCAGGCAGGCCGGTAACCCCGCGCGCGCGTGGAGGTGGTTCTATGTACCGTCTGACAGCGCCCGACAGCTGCCCTGGCCGAGGTGGTGAGCGTCAGCGGCCGGCACTTGCGGGCGGGGGCAGCTAACATGCAGCAGTGTCGTTCTCTGTCTGCACCTGTGAGTCCTTTACTGGTTCATCCTGAGGTAGAGGAAGAGTGTGAGGCAAACCGTGGACTTTGTGACAACAGGAGTGCAACCTGTCACAGCTTTTAAAGGATGGAAAGAGCTCAACGCGACACACCTGTCCTGGCTGGATCTCTTGGTGGTGGACGCCCGCAGCAGAGGCAGGTTTTCCAATCCGTGATGGTTCACTTAGGTTATCTGTGGGGTCAACAGGTAGCACAGACAGCTCACAGCACTTTCAGAGGCCCACAGACACGGGGCCTTTTAATTTCTTCTAAAACCCAAAGACAAGTGAATTCACAGTAATGATGAATCCATATCAAATGAGCTTGTCTTTGTACCAGTGAAGTCATAAAATATGTGTGTATATATACAGGAATCAACTCACAAAGCCAACCCCAAGGCCAAAAAAAGTGGAAATGAGCCTGTACTGTGACCCCCAGATTGTGAAAGGAAAAACCAGGCTGAAAATCTAACCTTTCCCATCGCCCCAAGGAGGCCCCAGAGTCTGCTGTAGCACTGGCATTTGTAGAGAGTGAGCCGTTTCTAGAACTATCTCTGAGGAACCTCAGGGAGGGGTGGGGTTGGAGAGCCCACACTTAGCCCAGCAGGGCCTGCTGTACTGACTCACCAGGAACTTCTGGGTGACTCCTCTGGGCTTGTTTCCAGTTCAGCAGTTTCCTGGGACTCACTGCCTGGCACCTCACTGGACTGTTTGGGAGGCCAGGTGTCCAGGCCAGTGTCTTTGTGAGGGGCTGTGAGGCAGCATTTGTTCTAGGCCTCTCCTCTAGCTTTTGGAGCCTGCTGGCATCTTTGACACCCCTCTACTGTGGCAGCATGGTCCTGATCCTTCATTTTCACATGGCATCCTGGCTGTGAGCACATCTATGTCCAGATTTCCCTTGTATATGGGTCACAAGTCACACTGAATTAGGGGCTACCCCACGATGACCTTAGCCTGACTACTTACACACATCCCTATCTCCAGACAGGTCACGCTGTAAGGTACAAGAGACAGGAGAGCAACACAGGAGCCTCTCCGGGTGGGGCCGGGACAAAACACAGACCACTAGCTGTGACCTGATGTTCAAAGGCTTGAGCCTCTGTACCTTCTCCCAGTGCCACTCCAGAGACAGGTGTGTGTCCTTACTTCCAGGAGCATAGTCAGGGGTTCTTGTGCCCAGTACCAGCTAGGGGCTAAGGGGAAAGGGGGGGGGTCTCCATTTCACTCCTTCCTAACCCCAAAGCTTACTTTTCAGCAAGAAGTGGGTAAAGAGTGGGCAGACGAGGTGAGGGGAGACAAAAGGTCGTCAGATACGGGAACAGATGGGAGGTGGCAGACAGGTGGACTGGCACCAGTGGGTGCTGACTGTCTCCATGTCAACCATACACAATTCTTTTCATTAGCAGGGTAGAGGCTCCACTCTGGCCAGGGTCAGGAGTTAGACACTGAGTCTGAAGAGCCAGTATGGGCATGGGGGATGGTGGGACAGGTGCTGAGCCCTGCAGGAGGCACTGAGTGGCTTGGCAGAGCAGCTGCAGGCACTGGCAGTTACCTAACCAGCAGCACAAGCCCCAAGGCTCAAGTCATCTTTGTGCAAATATCACAGTGAGCAGGAGTGGGTACAGTGAACAAAGTTAACCCGAGTTAAGCAGACCTGAGTTTACAAATTTGGCCTTAGGCAAATCACTTTATCTTTCTGGCCCCACCTTCCAACATCTATAAAATGCCAATAATAATAATAATAACCTATTCCATAAGATTGCTGTGTGAGCTAGATGTACTTACATGAAGCAGAGAGTCCTGGCACATAGGAGGTGCTGAATACATGATAGCCAGTAATGGTTCCAGAGGGCCCAGTGCCCACCAAATGACAGCACCATCCATGCTACATGCTTGAAGTCCACAATAAGGCTGAAACTTCCAGAAGTTGTTCTTTGGTTGGTTATGGGTTGAAAATGCACACACAGGCTCAAAATTCTAGTAAAACAAGTGGTGCTTTTCTCTCTGTTGGATTTGGTAGGAGGGGCAAGACTGTGCCAGAAAGTTTGTCCTTTACTCTTATCAAAGGGTTAGCTGCCCACTTAGCATCCTGGCGTGGTGACCTCTGCTCTGCTGTGCTGCCCTTAGGTGTGAGTGGAAAGGTAACATAATAATAAACTCTCAGTGGTGTGTCCCACACCTGAGTCCTGCTCTTTATGTTTACCCATATTATTTAATCTCACAGCAGCCCTCTGGGGTGTTATAACTCCATTTTTACAGATGTGAAAGGGTGCATGCCTATAGCCACTAGCCTGACTGCCCAGAAGCTAGTGCCTCTTGCACTGGCCCCCTGGCAAGGCAAGCGTGTGTCAGGGCACCCAGGCCCACCCAGCCTCACCTGCCAGGCCCACTGCTGTCCACCAGGCAGGGCAAGTGATTTCATTTCAGCTGTTCTGTCTGCTTTTGATAGGACTTGTTGTCCCTTGAAGGATATTAACACAGGAAATGAATAAACAGTGACTTCAAAACAAAACCGAGACCAGCACATCTCTCATTTTAGGCGTTTTGAATACATAAGCCCTCATAGTAATAAACTCTTCAGTACCAGACCACTCTCCCCGGGGAATGGATGGAGAGCTATGCACAAGGCCAGTGACAGCCACCTAACTCATTTCTGAGGTGAAATGCCCCCTCCCTTTCCTGCCCTGTAACGGCACAGCCACTCTAGGACTATTAGGTACCCATTAAAATGGCAATTTAAAGCTATTTGAAGTTAAAATATATTAATATAACAATATGGGAAAATGTACACGATATAGTGTTGAGTGAAACAAGTGCACAGGAGGACGGGGCCTGGAAGGACATGGAAAAGGAAAATTATTTCCAAAAATTGTAGACTTCATCTTCTTTTTTTTTTTTTGAGACAGTGTCACTTGGTCACCCTCGGTAGAGTGCTGTGGCATCTTTAGCTCACAGCAACCTCAAACTCTTGAGCTTGAGTGATCCTCTTGCTTCAGCCTCCCTAGTAACTAGGACTACAGGCACTTGCCACAATGCCCAGCTCGGTCTTGAAGTCATAAGCTCAGGCAATCCTTGCCCCTTGGCCTCCCAGAGTGCTAGGATTATAGGCGTGAGCCACCTTACCCAGCCTGGAGACGTTTTAAAAATTTTGCATTTGCTTTTAAAAAATGGAAATAAATGAAAATGTTTACCTTTGTGCCACTTGGTTACCAACAATTACAAACATAATGCGTCCATAGACACTCAGTGTTTGGGGGAGTGTCTAAGATTGACACTTAAGTGTCTAAGATTGACACTCTAAGATTGATAAAACTGGTTATTAAAATTACAGATTTTTCTGGATGTTGAAAACCTTATCATAGGATAAGTAACACGCTTTCCTTATCCTATCTGAAATTCCTAAGTGGCTAGAAAATGTGTGAGGAGGGAGAAGAGGAAGGTGCAGAGATGTTCTGTTCCTTTAAAATTCACACTAGGGATAAAGAACTAAAGAGCAACTTCAGATCCTTTGGGAAGGAGGAGGACATAAGTAACTAAACTTGGACTGTACAAAATGTTACTTCAGCCATCTCCCTACATACAGTTTCAGTGAACTGGGTATCTATTAGCTATTTGTTCTTTATTTTCTTCACTGACTTAGAATCTTATTTGTCTGGGTTGTTTTGTTCTGCCTTTAGTTCACTTACTGAATCTTCTATTGTTGATTTTGGATGCTTGAGGTTTGCTGAAGTGAAATGAATTTTTTGTAGTTCAACTCTGTTTATTAGCACATATTTCTAAAAGTAGATATTACAACATACATTTTTTTTTAAAGGCCAGTGCCACTTTGCAGCTGGGCTTTGTTCTGTTGTTCTTGGCCTGCTAAGGTTCCCAGACCTCTTTCCTAACAATACATCAACTTAAGGAAATTAATTAAGTATATTTCAGGATGAAGCCTTCATTCCACGGAAAGTGTGGCCCAATAACAAAAGCAAATCAAAATGTTTCCAATTCAATTTTTTCCCAACTCAAAAGGACATCGTATATAACGAAAAATGTAAATGGAATGATGATTCTCTGAATGCACCATAACACCCAGAAACCCGAAGGTGAAGAGACCACACTTTGGCTTCTAGTACCATGACGAGGATTGCTCCATGGAGCTGCATAAAACGTGTGCAGTTGCGTATCCAGGTGCTAGGTTAGGCACTTGTACTTGTCCCCATTTTATAGATGGAAAATCTTGGACATTTGCAAGGATGAATATTTAAAAAAATAAGAATCAACACCCACTTTCTTACACGGAGTTTGGCAGAAGCCTTTAGCTCCTTGGGCAGAAGGCACTGCATGCACCCGGCATTAGCATTCCCAGTACCGTGCCTGGTGTTAGATCACTTTCCTATAATCACTCCATTCTCTTTTATGAGGCTTGAGGTTTAATTGGAGTTTCCAATAAGTGATTTGATTGTTTAATGGATTTTGGTATAATAATCAAAGTCTGACATGCTAGTCAGAAGGCCAGCTGACTTCTAATGAAGCTGCGTTTGGGGGAGTTGGTTTTTAAAAAGACGCAAGTCTGTGCTGTAAAAGTAGACATGCAAATACCGTAGACCTCTGTAAGCAGCCCCCCAGGGGACTGTCAACTCTGGTCAGCATACAGAGGTGCTCTACATAAGGAACTAGGCCCACTGTGCTGATAGGTCCATGTGGTTCATGTCCAGTCTCTGAAAATTTGGTCAACCAGAGGAGGTAGTCAGCTATGAAGGTCTATTATATTAAGGAAAAAATTAAGGTGTCTGGTTATGTCTGAATCCTCGGATACTGAGGAGCATGTGTGTCCCAGCACCTCTCGGTATAAGGGAGCAGCTGGTGATAAACATTTAAAGTGTGGAGTAGTCAGCTCAATCTGCGAGAAAGACCTGGTCGGATTAGCTGTGAAATGCCTACACAGTTTTGCTCTTGCCCACCTCCAGGGCCCAGGGACTGGGCTGCCCTTTGACTCCCTTGTGTCCCCTCCTGACTCCATGGCCTGGAGTCAGGCTTCCTACCCACACTCCCCCCCGCAGAAGGGTCACAGACTTTCCTGCCTCCCTCACTGTGCCCCTACCTTGCTGTCTCCAAACAGTGCCCCCTCACTGCTTTTTAATTATTACCTAAGAAAATTTTCAACTTGGCAATGAAAGAAAAATTAGATTAGCAAAAAGAACAAGAAGTGAAGAAGTTAAATATGATGGGAAACCATACATTTATAGCTATATCAAAGCAATTTCCCTAGGAACCTGTCTGGTGTGTTGCTGGCTAGGTCCTTTCTTTCTTTGGCAGCACTCTTGGGAATATTTTAAATACCAGATAGGCACTTTTACCACAGAAATATTAAATTTAATACTCAGAGTACTAGATAGTGCATATCTCAAACATTATGTGCTTAGCCTGAACACAGAAACCAACAATTTATAAATGGCCTCACCCACAACCAAGGAGCCTTTGCCGTTCCCCAGGGACTGTCACCACTGGTCAGCATTCAAAGGTGGTCAACATAAGGAACTAGGCCTACCATGGATCCTCTTTGCCCCTGGTAGGGACCTAAACCCATTCTCTACCTCCCCTCCCAGAACAAAAGGCCTACCTTGCCCCTCCCCAAGAGTTCCCTAATAAAGACCCCAGCTCACCAAAGCCTTCCTGCAACCCCTACCCAGTTAAAACAAGCCCCCAACCATTCTCTGGGCAGCCACCACCTTTACCCAAGTGGGTCTCAGTCTGCTTTCATTGAACTTGGCCCGAACCTCTCCTGGTCTCCATGTCTGGGTACACTGCCCAGCCCCTTTCCACTCCTCCATGCAGGCCACGTGGCTTTGGCACTAGAACCATATTGACAGCCCTACCTCCCCCCGAAAACCCAAACAGCACTAACCAGCCCTTTTATACCCCCTTTTCCAGACATGGTAATCAGTGATTCTCAAGTCTGAATGTGTTCAAGGGACACCAAAGGTGCACATTAAGAATTTAGATTCTTGGATGTGAGGGCCATCTGGCTGTACCTCATTGATCGCCAGGTTGATTCAGCTGATCTGGCTGGCTAGGCAGGTGTCCCCTTCCTCCCTCCACTCCCTGTGTGTCCCTCTCGAAGCTGCACGCTGGGTGGAAGAGGACGACCTTCCCTGACAGAGGAGGACCGTTCTTCGATCAAGGGTATATGAGTAGCTGTGCTCCCCTGCTAGAACCTCCAAACAAGCTTTCAAGAATTTAGATTCTTGGGCTGGGGCATTATTTGGTAATGTTGACATTACAGGCTGGTTCATGGGAAGACAAGAGAAGAGAATACATCCCAGGCTGAGCAGCTTCATCTTCAGTCCCCCTTGAGTGTCTCCTCCCCACCTCTGCCCTCCCCGCCTCCCCAGGGTCTCATCCTCTTCTGTGCTGCAGAATCATCTAGCTGCCCTGCCCCAGCAGTACACATCCTCCTACCTGAATTAATCCTACACCTCCATCTGCCCTCAGCAATTAAGGGGCTTCTTTGGGATACTTCCTCCTTAGAAGTCAGGAGGGGATCATAAAGATATATCCCTCCCTCACCCCACCTCACCTCGCCACCAGCTCCAACAAAGGGACCAAAGAGGTTCTCGTTAGAGGAGGATGTTTGCTTTTGGGCAGAGTGTGGTCCACCCTGATGTGACCAGTTTCCCTCTCCCTGCAGAGTGAGCCAGGTACATGGGAGCGTGAAAGTTTCCTCCTTCTATTCTGTGGGTCTGTGAGGGTGCCATTCATCAGAGTCCTTCCTGCAACAGGGTGCACCTGGCTGTGACACAGGGACACCTGGAACCATTGGAGCAGAAACAGGGTAGAGGCAATCACGGGAAAGGAGTTCTCAAACACTTGGGGAGATGTGGACCCACCCACAGCCCTGTCTGCCTCATCCCCTCTCCTCTGCCACCCTCACAAGGTTCCTGAGTGTGACAGCCTGACAACCAGTGCTGGGTTCTGAGCTTGCCCTGCATCTCTGGCTCAGACTTCCATGACATGGTAGCAATGACTCAGCAGAGTCCACTGAGGGCAGAGTCACCACAGTTTGGGTGGAGTGATGAACAGAGGCCCTTCTTAGCACCCAGCATGCTCTGAGAGCCAGAGATTGCAGTGCCATCTGCTAGCTGAGGGCCCTATTCTGGAAGCTCCTCTCCAGGCCCCAAGCACACCCAGGATCTCTGAGACCACAGGGAACACTTGCTGTCTGCCTGACCAGTAGACTTCAAAAGGGGTCTGCATCTCTCTCACGCCCTAATGGAGCTTCTCTCTGTCTAACACTCTGAGGATCTGACACTATGGAAAGATGCAGAAGGTGTTGATGGGAAGCAAAGAAAATACACTGGACGTAGCAGAAAAGATATGTCCTTGGGATGTTTTGTATGTGTTTAAAATTTTTCAAGATACCATAAAATGATCACCAACCACAGTATGGTTGTGATTGTGCCAATGGCCACTGTCCCTGTGTGCCAAATTGTTAAAGGACTCCAAGCGCAGTCCAGCTCCTCAGGGGCCCAGCAGGACTGTGCACTCTGCTTTGTATTTACAGGCATAAGCGGTTTTTAAATTTGCTAGTGAAGATGGATCTAAGTTTCAGTGAGATGGCTGCTGCTAGCTGATTGTTATTTACCAGTATATTTCAAGAAGGGATTAATTCTAGGATCATAAAGAAAGCAGAAACACAGACATATATTTGGAATTTCTTTTTCCCTTTTAATATCTCTATCTAAAGGCTTTGATGCTGTGTCCATTTCTCTGCCGGGTGGGTGAAATCCTTTTCTCTGAGCAGGAAGGTTAGGTTGCTTCATTCTCATCTCCTAGAAGGCTAGCCCACTGGACCCTAGTCTAACAGCTGCTAGGGACTGCTGCTCTGACAATGTGCCGGCATGGCTTCAGTCTGAAATGGGGACCCAGCCTCACCTGTCTGCTCTATGAATCAGACCAACAAAAACCAGTACCAAGCTGGGCCAGGGATTCTTTCTCATGTTAGCATTCTTCATAGATTAAAATCTGCTCTGGGCCCCAAAAAAGGACTTGCATGTTGCTTTGTTTTAAAGAATTGGTGTTCCTTCTGTGAAGGAACTTCTCATGGGCAAGACATCTGGAAAAATATGCACGAATTTGCCCTTGTGGCCTGGAAGTCTGATCCAAAATGCAGTATGGGAGACGTTAGAGGAAATTTCAAAGCCCAAGCGGGACTGGGCCGAGTGGACTGGGCAGAATAAGACATCTAGAGGTGCCCTACAGCGGCTTGTGGGAGAGGAGGGCCTGCCCTCACCATCAGAGCCGTCCTCCATGGTTCCCAGGTGCTTCCTCATAGATTTGCCTACGTGTTTGCATGCTGGTTCCTGTAGCCTTTGAACACCTGACCCTGGGATCCGACACTCATTCATCTTTGTGTTCCCAGGTTCCCACGCCTACATCCCGTAGCAGAGACTCTGTGTAAGATCTATGCATGAATGAGTGGGTTCAGGTACTGTAGCAAAATTACCAGGGTGACTCTGGCAGAAGCACGTGGAAGAAATCACTCAGATTATGAATATGTAAAAAGAAATTGTGGGAGTGACTGCACCAGTAAGCAGGGGGTCTCATTCTTCATTCTAGCAGAAAAGACAAAGTTCTTACCTTGCAGACACATGTTGCTGTGAGTGTCACATTTCAAGTTCTTCATGGGGAAAAACACAGCAATGAGACGCCTTCTCTTGGCTCCCTGCTCTGAGCTGGCATTCACAGAGCTGGTGCTCACTCCCATTTCTCTGATGGCCATTATCCCTCCCATGGGATGTGGGGTTGTTTTGAGCCAAGAGTAGAGCTGTTTCCAGCTCTGCCTGGTCTTGTGGTTTTCATACCCCTTACATTTCAGGGTCTCAGCTTCTCCATCTGTAGAATGTGGATGACAGCACTTGGGCTTTGGCTGCGAAACAGGACAAGGACAAAAAGCAGGATGCTGTCAAGGAGACCATCAGGCATCTGCACAGCACAGAGGTTAAAAATAGCCAAAGGAAGATAAATGCAGTCAAATGTTTTGTCATTTGCTTTGCCTTAAAATTTTCACTCCTCTTCTGCTGCTGGTTGCAGGCAGCTGCTGTCTGCTACTGATGAACAAATGACAATGTCCCCTAAATGGGTCTGTATGTTACCTGAAGCAGATTTGCAATTAATTTTTGCTATCCTTTTTTTTTTTAATTCAACCACTGAAAAAGATTTCTCTGGAGTGGGTATATTTCCCTCTTGACCATATCCTTTGGGTGTTTTGAAAACTTTTCCAGTGAGAAGATGAACCCTTGTACCCAGCTCGAGTTAGAGGCTCAGAACACAAGACAGAAACAGCAGCTCCTCCCCTGCCACTCTGCACGCTCTGTCCCCAGCACAGTTAGCCCTTAGTGCCTCAGAGTCTGTCCTCATCTGCCATGAAGGGTGGCCTTGTTGTGATCCACATGAAGCTTCCTGTGGTTCTGGGCAGGAGTTCTTTTCATGAGGACGACCCACATGCAAAGAGCTCTTTCCAAGTCCCCTGCACCAAGGTGCTTTTCTCCCTGAGGTTATCAATTTGGAGGATTTAATTCTTCCTATTTCTTTTTTTTTTTTTTTTTTGAGACAGAGCCTCAAGCTGTCCCCCTGGGTAGAGTGCCCTGGCATTACAGCTCACAGCAACCTCCAACTCCTGGGCTCAAGCGAGTCTCTTGCCTCCGCCTCCCAAGTAGCTGGGACC